>JBBPCZ010099443.1:0-11018 GCA_037974445.1 Brycinus macrolepidotus
GAAAGTACAGATAATTGCCGCAAAATGTAATGGAGTAAAATAAAAAGTATGCATTATTATTTTTACTTAAGTAAAGTCCAGATACGTAAAAATGTACTTAAGTACAGTAACGAAGTACAAATACTTTGTTACATTCCACCACTGCCGAGGGGTATGACAGGCATGAGAGCGCCCTGAGACCTCCACTCCACTGTCACAAACCTGAGTGAACGTGAGGAGTGGCGGGGCGACAGCACCAGCCAGTTTACTTTAATTCTCTGTGCCCAGCACCTCCCAGCTCAACAGCCTTCATCTGGCAGGAAAAATTAATTACAAAAAGCCTGACTAAACAAGTAGGTTTTCAGCCTGGACTTAAAAACCGAGACTGTGTCTGAGTCCCGAATGTTATTCAGAATAGAATTCCAGAGTTTGGGGGCTATATATGAGAACGCTCTTCCCCCTGCCGAAGCTTTCATAATTCTGGGGACAAGTAAGTAGTCAGCACCTTGAGATCTGAGTGAGCATGGAGGTTCATAGTAACAGAAGTTCATGGAGGTATTCGGGTGCGAGGCCATTCAAGGCTTCATATGTCATTAGTAGAATTTTATAATCAATATGAAATTTGATCAGAAGCCAATGAAGTCTTGATAATATTGGGCTAATGTGGTCGAATGTCCTGGTTCTAGTGAGGACTCTAGCTGCCGCATTCTGGACAAGTTGAAGCTTATTTAGTTTTTTTTGGAGCAGCCTGACAGGAGGCTGTTAAAATAATCGAGTTTGGAAGTAATAAAGGCGTGGACTAATTTTTCTGCATCATGGAGAGATAGTGCACTTCTTAACTTAGCAATATTTCGTAGATGAAGGAAAGCTAATTTGGTAACAGTACTTGTATGTGTGTCTAATGAAGGATCGGGATCCATAGTGACATCAAGATTTTTTACAGTTAATGTTGGAGAGGATGAGAAACCAGCAAGATCAAGCATTAGACCTGACAGTTTGCTTCTAGCAGCTTTCGGACCTAGAAGAAGTACTTCTGTTTTATCTGTGTTGAGTAAGAGAAAGTTATGTGACATCCAGTCTTTTATATCTTTAACACAGTCCTCAATCTTATTTAATTTATGTTTAGCATCTGGGTTGGCAGAGATATAAAGGTGTGTATCATCTGCGTAGCAGGGGAAGCTAATGTTTCTGGATGATCATCCCTAATAGCAGCATGTACAGAGTAAATAAAAGAGGCCCTAATACAGAACCTTGTGGGACACCATATTTTACTTTGGTGGGTGCTGAGGATTCCCTGTTAACTCTTACAAACTAATTGCGGTCAGTCAAGTATGATCTAAACCAAGATAAAGCTGTTCCAGTGACTCTGACAAGGTTTTCTAGTCTGTCTAATAAAATAAAGTGGTCAATGGTTTCAAATGCCACACTAAGGTCTAGCAGAGCCACCAAAGAGACAAATCCTTTGTCAGCGGACAGTAAAAGATCATTTACTATCTCTACTACGGCTGTTTCTGTGCTACGATGAGGCCGGAACCCAGATTGAAATTTTTCAAATATCCGTTTTTTGTGTAGTAACGAACATAACTGTTGGGCCACGACTTTCTCTAAAAACCTTAGATAGAAATGGAAGATTAGAGATAAGGTTGATAATTTGAGAGCTCGCATGGATCAAGATTAGTTTTTTTTTTAACAGAGGTTTAATAACTGCTAATTTAAAGGTTTTTGCTAGATAACCAATACTAAGCGAGGCGTTTAATACTGATAGGAAAGGTCTGATAATTACTGGTAGGACTTCTTTAAGCAGGCTTGTAGGAACAGAATTGAGTTTACAGGCAGAAGATTTCGAAGAGAGAATAATTGCAGAAAGTTCTGCTTGTTGGACTGGATTAAAAGATGTCAGTCTATCAACTACACCTGAGTTTTGAACAGTATCTGTGTCTGGGCAGCAACTACGGTGGAGTCGAATTTCTAGTTTGAATTTCTTGTCTAATGATTTCTATTTCATTGTTGAAAATGTCCATAAAATCGTCACTACTATAGTTCGCAGTTACCTGTGGTTCTGCACTTCCCTGGTTCCTAGTAAGTTTAGAAATCGTACTAAACAGAAACCTGGGATTATTTTTATTAGTTTTAATGAGGGACGACAAATAGGCTGAGCGTGCTGTGTTAAGTGCTCTAAAGCTCTCCTTCCAGGCGGAGAGGAAGGATTACAAATTGGTAGATCGTCATTTATGCTCTAGACTGTGTATTTTGCTTTAAAGCACGTGTTTGATCATTATACCAAGGAGCCAGCTTTTTCTGTCAGACTCAGAGGTGCGATGTAGTCTAGTGTGGATCAAAGAGAGTTCTCAAAGCATTCAGTTAGGTTATCTAGGTCTGCTGGACAAGATGGAGTGCCAAATGGGGTTGATATTTCTGGGAGGTTTTCAATAAAACTATGACCTATGACGGATGTAATTGTATGACCAATGCGAAAGCTAAGATGAAGTTCATATGCAATGAGGTAGTGATCTGAGATTACTGTGGACTGAGGAAGAATAGCTATGTTATCCACATTAATGCCAAGAGATCTAATGTTTAACAGTCCCAGCTTTATTTTTAGATCTAAGGTGCTGAGCTTACTGGTAGTTTGAGAGAGATTAATTAAATTATTCGAGCACACTTTTTGGAATGTCCTACTTTTCTGTTTATTTCGGGGGACAGACACAGTCTTGATATTATGGAGCTTAGGGTGGAAACTAGGTGACGACTCAAGGCAGCTAGCAGACAGTCGGTTTAGCCAGTCTGTCTGCCTCCTGGCCTTGGCACTGATATGTCAGCAGCGACTACCTGAGCCGCGCTGCCGGCTAGCTAACAGACTATGGCCTACGCTGCAAGAGATGAGAGCAGCACCCTCCCACGAGGGGTGGATACCGTCCCGGGCTAGGAGACCAGGCTTGCCCTCGAACGTGGACCAATTGTCGATAAATCCCACATTGTTTTCTGAGCGCCACTTGGACATCCAGCAATTCAGCGCCCAAAGCCTGTTATCAGCCTCAGGGCCACGCCGTATTGGGATGGGGCCAGAGCATATTACGGCATTGGACATAGTCTGGGCTAATTTGCACACCTCTTTAACACTATCCTTAGTGACCTCGGACTGCCACAGACGAATATCATTAACCCCTATATGTAACACTATCCTCTCATACCTATGGCTAGCTAGCACCTTCAGGTTCCCTGCAATGTCTGGCGCCCTGGCACCCGGTATACACCTAACAGTAGCTGGTGCTGGAGCCCCTAAAGGAGTAGCTAATTTCATGTGTCGAAGAACTGAATCATCTATAACCAGAGAACTTTCAACAGGCTTCTCAGCTGGCGCTTCACTGAGTGGGGCAAACCTGTTTGACACAGAGAGGTGCTCGCATGGGGAAGCTCTGCGACTATGCCGCCGAATCGTCACCCAATTGGCCCTGCTGTGGGGGCTCTACAGCCGGAGTCGGGGGCGAGCTATTGTCCCCTAAGGCCAGGTGCCTAGCTAACAACACACCTGATTTTCATCTCCTATCCCTAGTTAAAATCCTAGTTAAAACTCCTCTAACCTTCTCCATCAGATCCATAACTAACGAACACTTCACACAAGTAAACTTCTCGCTAGTGACGGAGAGAGGGACTAAACATGCCGCACTCCGTGCAGAGAAGGTGCTCACCAAACTCCATACTGAAACTTACCGTTTCTCGGACTAGTCGTCTCTTGTCTGTGGGTTGATGGCGTTGTAGACCGAAGAAAATAGTTTAATAATTGTCAAAAACATCAAGTTAACTCACTAGTAGTTTATAATTAGCGACTAGAACAGAATACAAATACGCCGAAGCAACGATGAAACGCTGAGCAGCACCAGAAGCAAAACAGGAAGCGGCATCATCAAAACAGGAAGCGACCTTTAATAAAATCTTCAGCTACTTACATCTTTAGTTGAACATCAGTTAAACACAGACTGAGCTTCTGCAGTGGACCACCCGAATAAAGGGTAAGAGGTTTATTTTAAACTGCATGTAATTTACATACTGTTATTTACAGTAAAAATGGGATGTTTAGCGTTCTGGGAAAATAAAAAAAACAAACAGCAGCCCCATGCGTCATGAATACTAAATTTAAGGAGGGACAGTCCCATGATCCACTACGAGGTGCTAGTGAGATGCCAGTGAGACGGCGGCCCATAAACATGGTGGCGTGCTTCTGAACATATAAACACCTACTAATTAATGATCTCCGCCAGCTTAGGACAGCCTAAACAGTAAGAAAATAAACCATACCTTCTATCACATCAACACTTCCACTCTGGAGGAGTCTAAAGAAGATCCCGACAGCTTGTTTAGCTTCTTTGACGAGTGCTTCAACAGGATCATCATTGGAAAATCCAAGTCTCCGAATCTCACCACTACACCAACGCCTAACAAAACTACTCCGTCAACCAAGATGACCCGGCCCGAGGATTCGCCCAAAACAGGCTCTCCACCTGGTAAAGACTTTGTAATCATCCTGGACTTCATAAACAGGAAACTATCTAGCTTCGATGGACACCTGTCCTTGTTGGAAATTCTCCACAGGGAAGTCCAAGCATTGCAGGAGTCTCTAGAATTCATCCAACAAGTTGAAGCACTTGCTACAGAGAACACGGTCCTCAGAGAGTCAACAAAGTCTCTCACAGATGGAATGTGCCAGCTCTTGGAACAAAATAAAAGAATTAAAGAAACCGTGTTAGATCTACAGGCGCAAAGCATGAAGGACAACCTGGTCTTTGCTGGTATCCCAGAAGAGACCGAGGAGGACCCAGAACCTACACTTCATTCAGCACCAGCTCAAGCTCCCCAGCGGACACCGTTAATAATATCACTTTCCACCGTGTTCATCGTCTTGGAGGAAGAAGACCCGACGGCCGCAGACCTAGACCTATTGTGGCCAAATTTGAACATTTTAAGCAAGAGGAGCTGGTGAAACGCAGAGGCAGGGAACTGAGAGGAACAGACTTCAGTGTCAATGACCACTTTCTCTAAGAGATCTTGCAGTGGCGCAGAGTCCTGTTTTCCATCAGAAAGCGTCTCATCGATGGAGGTTCCCGTGTGGTCATCACTGTCGACAAACTGTATGTTAACAGGCATTTATATAGCGACGAGGATACCACCCCCTGGCTCTACTAAGCTAAAATCAGGTGATAGTTCTCCGCATTAACCTAATATTCTTACCGATTTGCTAACAGTCAGCATTGGTGGTTCAGTGGTAGAATTCTCGTCTGCCATGCGGGAGGCCCGGGTTCAATTCCCGGCCAATGCACACTCTCTGCCTTAAGAGAGGCATGTTATCAAGAAGTGTAACTTACGGGGCAGCTGGTAGCCTAGTGGTTAGGGCGTTTGCCCTGTGATCAGGAAGTCGTGGGTTCAATTCCCAAGACCTAGTCACCTCTGAGGTACCCTTGAGCAAGGTACCGTCCCCAGGCGCCGTGTTCCTGGCTGCCCGCTGCTTCACTTGGTGAATGGGTTAAATGCAGAGGAAGAATTTCGTGCTGTTCACACTGTGTGCTGTGGTGTGTTCACGTATGACCGAATGATCACTATCAATAGGCATGTCCTCATTAAAACATTATCTGCTTGTCTCAACAGCACAACTACAGGCGAAATGTGTTGTAAATGTACAACTGGTATTTGCACTACTTCTTCACTTCTGTCCTTTTTCACATTTGTCATTATCTTTTTCTCCTTCTTGTCTCTCTCTCCACAACAGTTAGTCGCTCATATTGTACTTAATGCATTATTGCATTATTGCATCCCACATAGCACATGCACACAAACAGCACTCTAACAGACCAAACACACAGATGCACAGACATACACATACATGTGTACACACGCACACACACATACACTAACACAGAACACACACATTTTTAGCAAGCCCCTAACACTCGGTTAGTAAGTTTAAACATGAGTACATTAAGGTTTGTTTTTTGGAATGTGCATGGTATGGGTTCAAGGGAAAAGAGATTAAAAGTTTTTAATTGGCTGAAAGAACTACAGGCAGACATTGTCCTCCTACAGGAGACTCACTTATCCAAAAAACAGCTAATACACTCACCACACCACAGTTCCCTCATGTATACTTAGCCAGCTACAACTCTAAACAAAGGGGAGTAGCCATACTGATAAATAGAAAAATACACTTTACTACCATTAATTCTATTACAGATTCAGAAGGCAGATTTATTATCGTTAATTTGTCTATTCATAATAAAGTCATATGCATTGCTAGTATATATGGTCCAAATATCGATGACCCCTCCTTCTTTCACACTCTTTTCTCTTCACTCTCTGACACCACACTTATAATAAGAGGGGACCTAAATCTGGTGTTTAATCCTGAAATTGATAGGCTCTGCACCGCAGGGAGCTATAGGAATTGGCACTCCGCAGAAATTCTTAAACAGTACATGAGGGACCTTGGTCTATGCAATGTTTGGCACTCTCATCACCCTACTCTTAAAGAATATACCTTCTTCTCGTCCGTACACCGCTCGTATTCTCGCTTAGACCACTTTCTAATTAGCAGCTCCATTATGAGGGACACCGCAGTCATTCAGATTCACTCTATCACTATCAATGACCACGCACCTGTTTCCCTCACTCTGACTAACGCAAAGGTCACACCTCCAACCAGAAACTGGAGATTTAACACATCATTTCGTAAAGATCAAGATTTCATAAACTATTTCAATCAGGAATGGGCACTAAGTTTAGACAGTAATGACATGCCAGGAATCTCACCATGTGTTCTTTGGGAGACATGGAAAGCAGTCATACGAGGTAAAATAATTTCTTACTCCTCGCCTAAGAAAAGTTTCGAAAATTCAATTATATCAAAATTTGAGCAAAAGATGAAATCTTTAGAGGCTGAGTATGCTGCCTCACCCCAGAAACACATCTTGAGTGAATTAAGGAAATTAAAACTCAAATTAATAAAATTTGATAAAAAACACAGTTCTTGATGCAAAGACTTCAACTGGAGAACTTTGATTATAGCAACAAAACTGGCAAATTCCTAGCCAACCAATTAAAACTGAATAAAGAAATAGGAACGATTGCCTCTGTAAAAAATATTCATTGTGAAATATTACCCATGACCCAGAGGAAATAAACAACACTTTTAGAAATTTCTATAAAAACTTATATACGTCACAAATTGATCTACCAGATGCTGATATTGAAGAATTCCTCAATAATATAAACCTTCCAAAACTACAGGACGATCAGATTATGGCTCTGGATGCACCCATCTCAATGCCTGAACTCCATGATGCCCTTCAACACATGCCCAGTAAGAAAGCTCCAGGTCCAGATGGTTTTACAACAGAATTCTATAAAGAATTCTCTATGCTGGAGACCATTTGTTTTTAGAATGGTATGTCATATTAGGGAGAGTGGCAAGTTATATTCAAACATGAACTCAGCTAATATTAGCCTACTTCTTAAACCAGGTAAAGAGCCCATGCTCCCATCTAGTTATCGCCCTATAACCCTTATAAATACAGATCTTAAAATAATTTGTAAAGCTTTAGCAAGAAGACTGGAAAAAAATCACTCCTTTTATAATGCATCCAGATCAAACAGGCTTCATCAAGGGTAGACACTCAGCCACCAATAGACACAGGTTAATTAATTTAATAGACTATTCTACTAGCAATAAATTGGAAACCACAATTATTTCTTTAGATGCAGAAAAGGCATTTGTTAGGGTAAGCTGTAAATTTCTTTTTGCAACACTAAGCAAATTTGGTCTTGGATCATCTTTCGTTAACTGGATCAAAACATTATACTGTTCTCCTATTGCATCGGTCAGGACATATGATCACACTTCACCAAGCTTTAGTCTACAGAGGCAAGGCTGCCCACTTTCCCCTTCATTTTTTGCTATTTTCTTGGAACCATTGGCAGACACTATCAGACAAAACAATAATATTAAAGGTAGTCAAATTAAAAATAAGCATCACAAAAAAGTCTCTACCTGGATGATGTATAACTCTTTTTGCAGAACTCACAATCCTCTTTATCTCAGACAATCTCAATCATAGATAAATTTTCAGCAATCTCTGAGTACTCCATCACTTGGTCAAAATCCATTGTCTTGCCTATAAACACTTCTACTAACAAATTACAATCAGGACATATCATATAGTTAGGTATAAATATCTCCCCCAGGCTTTCAGACTGGCCAAAATTAAACTACACTCCACTTCTTAATACAATAGAGGATGATCTCATGCGGTGGAAGACCCTGCAAATATCACTCATGGGGAGAGTGGCCACTATTAAAATGATGGTCCGACCCAAAATTAACTACTTATTTTCGATGATCCCCGATAAACCCTCATCTGTTTGGTTCAAATCATTAAATTCACACATCTCACAATTTTTTATGGAAAGATAAACCACCACGAATCAGTTTGAAAACCCTACAGAAGCCAAAAGTTTGTGGAGGTTTAGATCTGGCAAACGTTTATTATTACTTTCTTGCCGATAGATTGCAATATGTTTTGAAATGTATTAACCCCAGCCTATTAGACAAACTATGGCTAAATGTGAAACAAATGTTCTACGATAACAGAAATTTCTGCTTTGCCATTTATCAGCTCCAGCATCAAACGCCATAAGTGTTTCCAAAGCATTAACATCAGTACCTCTCTGATAGCCTGGTGGGATTTTCTTAAAATAACCAAGTCTTCACTTACCCCATGCAAACGTACAACCATCTGGAACAATTCTGACATCCTACTGAATATGAAAAAATGAAAAAATGATCAATTTCATATTATGGAAGGACAAAGGCATAAGGTATCTGGAGCACATTATCCAAGGTGGTAACTTTATTCCATTTCAAGAACTCATATCACAGTACAGTATTCCTAGTAGTAAGTTTCTTGAATATCAACAACTTTAATCCACAATACAGACTAAATATATACATGAGGAAATAAACTTGCAACTACCTATAAGGGTAATCGAATTTATGAAGCTCTCCACCCCTAAATTACTATCGAAGATATATAGATCACTGTCGAACACGGACGATTCAGTCTCCCTTCCTACTTCGAAATGGGAGATTTATCCATTAAACTAGACCAGAATATCTGGGCACAAATATGTTTAAACACTTTTAGAATGACAAAAAACACCAATCTACAACTCATACAATACAAAACTCTTCATAGAACACATTATGCACAGGTTCCAGTCAGCTGCTTCGGCGGCAGTCTCCACTGGACTACGTGGCTGCCTTCCTCTCTATTTTGATTGCACTTTAGACATTGAGGGTTTGGGGGACACGTGGGGCAGACCACAACCTTCGGTGGTCGTGGCTCCGTCCCACATACATCCCCCCAAATATTAATTGCACTTTAGCCTCATACACACTTCCACACCTAACACTCAAGAAAGGAGAGGAAGGGATAGCCTCTCCCGTGGTGTGTGGCCGGGGTCTCCCGGTCGCTGCTGGGTCCCTGTGCCCTCCGGGGCTTCTGTCATGTTGTTACAGTGTTGCCGTCAATTTGTTTGTTTTTTCTGTGTTGTTACAGTGTTGCCGTCGGTTTGTATGTTTCTTCTGTGTATGTGTGGTTGGTTCTTGTTTTTCAGATGCAGCAGTTGGAGCGACGATACCGGTGCAGCAATTGTTGTTTGGATCTTTTCTTTTTCTTTCCCTCTTTCTCTCTCTCTGTTGGCTCCTTTCTTTTTCTCTCCATTTTCTTTTATCTCTGTCTTTCTCTGTTTTCTCCCCCCCCGTCTGATCTGGCTTAAATGGCTGTTTCCAGGGATGTACCTCTTGTTGACTCCATGTTCGGACAAGTGCAAGAAGGAAGTGTGATGTCCTATCAGATGCCAACAAAGACTATCCCAAGGACCCATCCACACACAGATGCCCCTTCTCCCCCACAGCTGCCACTCTCTGATTACAGGTCAGGACCCTCTACATGTGCATTTGTCTGCTCTGAACATCAGCACCATCACATGGCATCCTTTGAGACATCTTTGGAGACAGTACACAAAATCGAACACAGCATGCGAGAGCAGAGTTCTTCCGTTGGGTGGCACCAACTAAGGAGGTGCCACATCACCTCTTCCAAATTCAGAGAGGTCTGTCACACCGAGGAGCCTATAGCAATAGAGGAGTACTGCAAGGTAAGGGAGGTGAACCACTATCCATGTGGGTTTCTGATCCACCCTGATGCACCATGGATGGGTTCATCACCTGATGGGATCGTGTACGATCCTGAGGGGCAGCCAGTGTTAGGCCTGTTGGAGATCAAATGCCCACATGCAACAAGCTATGTGGACTGCCCTTACATTATGATGAAGGAGGTTACACAGACACTGAGGCGATCTCATCCTTATTACTGGCAGATCCAGGGCCAGATGTTAATTTCTGGGTGTGGACTGGTGTGACGCCTTCTTGGATAATTAGTGAGTTCATGGCAATGTAAATGTATTTGAAGTTACTGTGTTGAATATAATAAATGTGAGTAAAATGTTGCTGCATTGTGTTTCTGTTTATGTAAAATGACTAACAGATGACTTGGATTTAAGCATTTAGGTGTTTTGTATTGCTTAAGTAATTAAGGTAAATGACTAGAACTAAAAAAAATGGGTGACAAAAGCAGAGTACAACTTGAATAAAAAGTTTTTTAATTGGCAGCACTTTAAGACCTCAACTGTGTGCAAACACATTTCATGCAAATATAAATATAAGAGTAGGGGAAATATGAGATAATGAAAATATGTAAAGATAAATGTTGGCCTTTTTAAGCCAGAGTACTGCTCAAATTTAACAAAGTATTTTAAAAAGGCAGCATAAAAAACAATTATATGCAAACAGATTATGAAAATACAAACATGTTATACTTACTATATATATAGTAAGCATAAAATATATAGTAATATACATATATATATGTACTTCATCATACATATATATACTTCATTACACTATATATTAATATATTATACACACACATTAT
>JBBPCZ010099463.1:0-11018 GCA_037974445.1 Brycinus macrolepidotus
GATCAGTATACTGGTGGTGCTGAATGCTGAGTGGTTGGAACTCCTTTATCTAGGCTCCTTGTATCTTCAGGCACTTTACAGCCTGTCACAGTAAAACATTTGTTCCAATTTTGGTTACAAGGTTATTCAAAGCAAAAAATAAAGAAATGAGGGGTGGCTCAAGACTTTTGCACAGTAAAGTTGAGGTTAAAGCGATAGTTCAGGGCGCCCGTACCCCAAATATAGTCAGTCAACCAAGTTTACTGCTATCTCTGGAGCTACAAGGCTAATGTAGCTATCAAGTAGTGGAAATTTGCTCATTAGTACTGCTAGTCTTCACACACTTGCCTCAAACACCAAGTCCTTTAGAGGGGAATATCTCCACTTTTTAAAAAAATGTAACCAAATTCAGTGGTTAAGATGTAAAGGTCATGCAGATTGGTTCTGATGGGAGATGATTCATTAGAAATTGCACAACTTTGGGAATAGCTTACCGCCACCATGTGATTTGCAATAATAATGCACCCAATTTCATTTTACATTCTGGGGGATGGCGGTGCACGATATATATATAAAAATATAACATGTAGGGGACTGTTATAATGATATGATGGGGCCAGCAGAGGTAGCAATGATGCAAATGTTGTTGAAGGCCTGGTTTAGAATGGTGGTGAATGGAACCAGGAGTCACAATGTCTTCAGCACAAATATAACTATTTACTGTCCAAACCCACCAGTGAACGTACATGTATCTTCTGAGTGTTTCTTTATAATGTTGATTTAAAAAGTCAATTTTCGGTCTCAAACTATCATAAAACATCATAATAACTTTCTGTGAGGGAGCTTGTAGAGCAGGAGTCACCAACCTTTTTGAAACTGAGAGCTACTTCACGGGTACTGAGCCATACGAAGGGCCACCAGTTTGATACACTAGAACAGTTTACCTAAACTTATCTAAACTTCATGTATAATAAACATGTTTTAAATGCTTTTTTTAAATATTGTCATTTTCAAATCTATATAGATGCAAATGTGATTAAAGAAGAATAGCAACAGGATCAAATTAAATGTTAGACGCTGCTCACTGGTGAGTTGTGATATTTTTAGAACAGGTCCGTCCGCAGGCTACTCATGTGGTCCTTGGGGGCACCATGTTGGTGACCCCTGTTGTAGAGGGATAAATGGTTTGGATATCTGGTTCCATTCACTGTGAGCAATTCTGACCATAAATTAAATTAAAATGTTGAAAAGAATCAGTGGAATTTGTCTTTTAATCAAACAGACTACTTTTTTTGGTTTCTGCCAAAAGCATAAAAAAACCCAGCTGTGAAATCACTGAACTGTTCTTGAATCTTAATTATAATTACGATTCTGATTATGATCAGAAACTGATGATACTGTTTAAATATGTGTGTTTTTCAGGGTTCTCCGTGAGGGCGGGTACTTGATTCTGCTGTTAAGCCTTCAACTTTCTGCCCAGATTAAGAAACTAATCGAACCAAAAACACTCAACACACCGTCATACACGACCGGCCATGACAGGGAGTCACATGACAACACACACACCGCAAACACACACACTGCAGAGACAGACGAACACAGAACCAGCGCAACAGAGTGTTTAAATCTCAGTTCACTGATTCTGCAGAACACACACAGAGTGAGCCTTGGCAGCACGGACGCAGTCATACACACCTACACCAAGCGTGCCAGGGTTACACACTGAACACACACACACACACACACACACACACACACACACACACACACAGTGATACCAAAGTCGTGTTTCACATCTGTATTAAATATGATATCATAAGCCAAATAAAAATATCATACAAGTGTCAAAATCTTCCATGCTTAATTTATTCACGTGTGTGTGTGTGTGTGTGTGTGTGTGTGTTACACAAGTCAGTGGATTGTCTTTCAAGGGGTTATACCCATTGAAAGTACCAACATGTGTATGTGTGTGTGGGAGAAGTGTGGATGGGTGGTTGTGAGTGCCCAAATGACTGGGGACCTTAGTGTTTATTCTTCTTTACATTATTGAATATTTGTGTGTGTGTGTGCGCGCGTGTGCGCGCGTGTGTGTGCGCGTGTGCGTGTGCGTGTGTATGTTTGTGTTGTGAGTTCCTAAAATAACTAGGGGCTACTTATTATTGTTATTATTATTAGTAGTAATAGTAGTAGTAATAGTATTAGAATTATTATTAATAGTAATAGCCGCTACCGTAGTAGTAGAAGTGTGTGTATGTGTGTGTCTGTGCATGGAAGAGTTCCCAAAATGACTGGGGACTTTTTGTTAGCCTTCGTTAGTTTTTGTTATTGTTATTATATTATTAATATAAGTAGCTGCAGGAGTGGTGTGTATGTGTATGTTGTGAGTCTCTAAAATTACTAAGGAGTACTTAGTAGTAGTAGTAGTAGTAGCAGCTGTGTGTGTATGTTTGTGTGCATGAGAGAGAGTTCCCAAAATGACTGGGGACTGCAGTTTTTGTTATTGTTATTATGATATTAGTAGCTGCTGTAGTAGTAGTGTGTGTGTGTTTGTGTGTGTGAGAGAGTGATTGTAGTGCAGTATGTTGAAAAGCCTGCAGCAACAGCATTCCTCACTTTAGTGCTCAGTAAACTAAAGCACAGATGAGTCAGGTCAGTGAAATAGACTGGAATAATAGCAATGTGTGTGTGTGTGTGTGTGTGTGTGTGTGTGTGTGTGTGTGTGTGTGTGTAGGGTGAGGTTCACAGGCATTCAGGGGCAGAAAATACCTGAGTAATTGAATTCCATTACTGTTTATACTGTTTGCTATTTTTGGAAAATCTGTACTAAACTTGAGTGTTATTGGAGGATGTTCCAAAATGCATCACAAACCACTTTGGAAGTTGCAGTGGGCTTGGTGACCTGGTCTATGTACACTACACTATTTGCTTCAGAGAACTCTATTTCAACCCTCTGTATACTTGTGTATGTGGCTGGGCTGACAATAAACTCTCTTGAATCTTGAATCTTGAATTTTTCAGCTCCGTACATCCACTTTATCCGAGCAGGGTTTTTACCAAACACTCATATTTTGTCCACACTGGCGAACATCCGCTGTTAAACAGAGGTTCCAGTTCCATTGATCTGATTAGTCCTTTCATTGTGCTCGAGTAAAGTCTGAATAGATTCATTATGGAAGTGTGTTTCACGGTATTTTCAGATGCTGAAGCAAATCTGTGAGGAAAGGAATTTATTTTGTGGTCTAGAGTGCTTTCTTGTGGCTCAAGTCTCTCAGTTTAGCATTTCTTTTCAGATCCCCAGAACAGATGAGCATCAGTCTCTGTGCTTATGGAAGGTGGAGGTCAAGACCATAGCCGTGGAGTCAATACTAAGGAGGACATTGGGTGGGTGTGGAGGGACATTGGGTGGGCATGGGGGGGAAACATTGTGTGAGGGTTGGGGGGGACACTGGGTGGGTGTGGAGGGACATTGGTTGGGGGACATTGGGTGTGCATGGAGGGGCACTTTGGGTGAGGGTTGGGGGGACATTGGGTGGGCATGGAGGGGGACATTGGGTGAGGGTTGGGGGACATTGGGTAGGCATGGAGGGGACATTAGTTGGGTGTGGAGGGGAACATTGGGTGACACAACTGAGTTCAGTTTAACATCAATATGAGGTTCTGACCATTTTCTCTTAAACTTCTTGAATTCAGCTCCTGAGAAAGAGCTTCCTCTGATCTCAGCCCGATCCCAGTTTTCCGCCTCTGCTCTGATCTTTGTCTCAGACCTTCAGATAAACCGTAAGATCCAGAAGAAAACTTGGTCATCTTATAAAAGAGCCTGAACAACATCTGATCAAATTCAAGCCTCAAAACTACCAAAGCCAGACAGTTTTGAGATCCATACGGTTGTTAAAGAGAAGAAAAAATGTGAAGCCGATGAGAACAGCAAAACTTCTTTCTTTAGTTGATTTTATCTTTTGCTAATTGTTTCTCCTAAAGGGGGGTTTAGGAGAAACAAGTAAGACTCCGTAATCTCCATGTAAGAAGATGATTTACTTCTGATGAGACAAAGAAAAGACTGCTGTGAGCAACAGAATCTTTCTCTGGGATCTTGTTCAGGTTTGTGTTTGGTAGCTTTTTTCATTCCCATTTTTTTTTTATTTCTTGATTTAAGTGAAGATTTCTCACTCCAGTGGTGTTTTAGTCTATTTAAGACGTAATATCTTTCAGCAGCAGCTTCATTACCATTCCAGCTCCAGAACAGGATGCTGCGCGCGCATGCGCACTGCGCCGTGTAGGCCGTGTTGAGGTCGGTGATTCAGTTTGCGAACCGATTCTTTCGAACTGTATGTTTCAACGAACCGATTCAGTGCTCCGTTTTTCCTCCAGGCCTTTTGGGGACAGCAGGTCAACTTTCTCACTCCCTCCATATAAAGAACACTTTTCCATCCAGGGCCTCAGTGTCCTCAGTGATCAGCCTTATTCCTCCTCCAGAAAACACTGATGTGCAGATCCCACCATGTTTTCACTTTTTTGTTGGTGACATAAACTATAAATATAAATGGTTACATTTTGTAATTTATTTTAGATTATTTATAATAGTTTTAGGATTATAATCCCTAACGCCAGTGGTCGTTTTATGACACATAATTAGATTATATATTAAAGTATAAACTGTATATATTACAATTGCATTATCTATATTCTATTATGTAATAATTTATACTCTATAATAATGTACACTCTATAATGTAATTGTAATATATATATATATATACATATATACACACACGTATTTATATATATATATATATATATATATATATATATATATATACATTTTTAAGAATTATTTTTAATACTTTAGGTGAAGACACAGTTAGTAAGAGATTCATAGATTACAATTACGCTGTATAATAAATATACATTAGATTTTGTTTAAACATATACATATTAAACATTGCTAAAAACATTTCTGGTGGTTTTCCACTCTTGCAACCCTCTGATACCTAGGAGTCTGAGGCCTTCTTCCGCTCATGGGCTTCCTTAATACGGCCTTCCCAGGGGACTGTAAGTTCCAGCAGCACTACTTGCTTCGAACAGTCAGATGTTAAGACCAAGTCTGGCCTCACCTGGTCATGACGCCATCTGAATCTCCCTTCTCCCAGGGCTTTTGGGCAGCAGCTCAGGATGTGTTCCATAGAACCTCATGCCGGGCACAGCGGTCAGGCTGGAGTTTCTACTATCCCCCAGCAATGCAGACTGACTGGGCTTAGGAGGACAGCATACACCGCCTGGAGCAGGAACCTGAGTCTTGCTGGTTCTGACTTCCAAAACTCTGTCCAAGTGACATTCCAGGTAGATGCATGGTCCCAACTAGTCCAAGCTCCTTGCTGTTGCACAGCCATTGCCTTGTTGCGGCGTCCCTCCTCAATTTCTGCATGGATCTCTCTCCCCTGTGCTTTGTTGTAACGTAGTCTTGAGTGGCTGCCCAGCCCTGCTCGTCCCACTGCCACAGAGCCTACCAGGATGCTATGTCGCAGCCTTGCTTCTGCCTGCTGTACTGCCTGTGAAGCCTGTGAGTCTCTGTGAAGTAACACCTCCCTGGCTTTGGTAACCCTGAACACCTCTGACAGGCCAGAGAAAGGAAGCTGCAGCCTGTTGATGTGCCTATACAGCACAATGCTGCTGATGCTCGTGGGGAGACCCAGCCACCTGCACAGGAACTGGCTGATGTTTCGTTCTAAGCCCTACACAATGGTTATTGGGACTTTGTACACCAGCAGTGACTACAGAAGTCTTGGCAGGATGCCATGCTGGTATATGGGGTGGTGGTGGCCTAGTGGGTAGGATACTTCACCACTGGGTTCCTGAGTCCCTTAACCCCAAGTTGCTCCAGGGAGACTGTCCCCTATAGTTAGGGAATGGAAGTCGCTTTGGATAAAAGCGTCTGCTAAGATGCTGTAAATGTAAATATCCATGTCTTGAACTTCCCTGATAGCCAGGTTCTTCACGGGCTTCTCTGACAATGATGGAATTGGGACTCTATCCAAGTGAAAGCGGTACTTGTCCTCAAATAGGAGGTTGGTGGATGCAGGATCTGAACATGAGGCACCTGCATTCCGCTTCCGCTGCCTTGACAAGTGTATTCATCACAAGAGCAAATAATGTCACTGATATGGTACAACTAGTGATGATGCCTTTGTCTAGACGGTGCCATGCAAATCTTGATGTTCCAGAGGTGAATCTCATGCTGAAACTGCTGTAGTAGTCCCATATGAGTTCTTTGATCTTCTCTGGGACGTGGTGTGTCATCAAAGCTTTGGTCACCAGTTTGTGTGGAATGGATCCATAGGCATTGACCAGGTCAAGCCAAATAACTGCCAGGTCTCCTTGGTTCTCCCTTGCTTCACAGACCAACTGGGTGACCACTCCGGCATGTTCTCTACAGCCAGGCACGCCTTGAACTCCTCCTTTCTGTACTGTGGTGTCAATCTAAGAATTTCTCAGGAGATAGTCAGCCAGTTAGTGAGAATCTTGAAAAAGATTTTGCCTTCTACGCTGAGCAGAGAGATGGTGCAGAACTGCGTGATGTCACTTGCTTTCTCCTCTTTTGGTATCCAGACACCTTCTGCATACCGCCATTGCTTGGCTACCTGATTTAACATAGCCTCTCCAGGAGTCTTGAGCAATGTTTGTACACTTTATATGGCACTCCACTCGGCCCAGGAGCTGTGCTGGTCCACACAGCACTGACCGTCTCTGTGACTTCTGCAAAAGTGGGCTCTTTGATGTGAAACTGAGTGGAGGGTGTGGTTGGTATAATCAGCTCTCTGCAGGGGGCTAGATCTTCCTCCCTGCTACCATCGCTGTGTCACTAAGGTGTCAGTTAATTTCCTCTTCTGGGCAGACAAGCTGCCCTAGCAGCTGTTTAGTGAATCCAAAGGGATTTGCCATAAAGGCAGTGAGTTTGCGAGCAATCAGATGGATTGCTGGGTGCAGCATGCTGAGGTTGGAGGTTCAGGACACTGTGGGGTGGCTCCTGGTCCTGCTCTTATCCGTCTCACCAGGGACAGTGCGTTGCGCAACTTTTCTCCTCCTTGTGCTGCCCATCTTGGTCTGGCAGATCTTCAGACCCTTCAGGTTCTTTTGCCGCATAAAAAGGTTACTCTCATTGTCGATAATCCATTGCTCATGTCTTTTGCTGGGAAATCGGTCCATCTGGAGTGCTCATTCTCCCCACCTCTCGAGCACCTCTGGGGCTATCTATCAGTAGCTTAGTTTGGGTGCTCCCTCACGGAAGCTGCAGCCTGGGGTCAGGGGCGGATCTACCGGGGTGGCATAGGGTGGCAAATGCCACCCTAAAAGTAAGCCTTGCCACCCCAGCTGGCAGCAACGAATTAAAAGAAAAATCTCTTGTAAAACAGTGATGTGTGTCAGTCTGACTCAAGTACTTGGCGACACCTGCCACATGTAAATGTATTTAATCTACTGACAGTCCTAGTTTAAACCGAACCGAAACGGTGGCCCAAATACCGAGGTACGTACCGTACCGTGGGGTACCTGTACCGTTGCACCCCTAGTTGCCACCCCTCAAAAATTCCTGCCCTCCCCTTGCCACCCCATAAATATTTTTCTAGATCCGCCCCTGCCTGGGGTGCTAACCCTCGCTGCCTCGACTGCCATCTTTGCGTGTTGTCCACTGTCTCTTCACTGCCTCTCTTGGATGTCACTGGCCAAACCAGTCTTGAAATAGTTACAGAAACACCTGACAGGTGCAGTTTGGACACAGAAAGAATCAGTAAGAATTATTAAGAACACTTTAACCAGTTGCAAAAGGTTAATAAATTACAGTTACATAATAGAGTATATATATATATATATATATGCCTTGTAGACTATTTACAGGTCATTAAGGGTTATGATTTAATACTTTAACTGAAGACTTGTAGATTACAATTACATATTATATATATATATATATATATATATATAGAGAGAGAGAGAGAGAGAGAGAGAGAGAGAGAGAGAGAGAGAGAGAGACATAAATATATATGTAAAATCTAGTAATATATTTATAATGTACTTGTATAAAATTAACAAGTATTTTTTAATACTGTAGCAGAAAACATGGACAGTTGTAAAAAGCTCCGGTTCACTGACTCGGTTGGAGCGAGTCGTTTGGCGGAGTCGGTTCGAGTCTCGGTAGCTGGAGGTTCTCAGCGGGAGCTCTGTGTCTGTCTCTCGGCTCGGTGTGTCTCTCTCTCGGCTCGGTGTCTCTCCACACCCCGGGCTCAGGCGCCCCGAGCCGTCATGAACTCTAGCCTGGACCTGTCGAGGCGGAACCCGCAGGAGGACTTCGAGCTGATCCAGCGGATCGGGAGCGGAACCTACGGAGATGTTTACAAGGTGTCTGCAGTTAGCCTAGCCTAGCCTAGCCGCTAGCGGGATAAAAACAAACGGGAGCGGCCCGTCCGGGGGGGCAGGGAGGTGTAGGACAGTGACACACTCTTTAGTAGTGAGGGGCGATGAGGGGCATGTGTGTGAATGTGTGTGGTGTGTGTTATGTGTGTGGTGTGTGTGAGTGTGTGTCATGTGTGTGTGGTATCGGTCAAGTGCAGTCTCTTAAGCTTGGCACTACTGCGTTGAGTGTGTGTGTGTGTGTGTGTGTGTGTGAGAGAGAGAGAGAGAGAGTGAGAGAGAGAGTGAGTGTGTGTGTATGAGTGATCACCATCATGGACTTTGGAGAGCATGCATACTCATTGCAACCAGCTCATTGTTGTTGTTTGTGTGTGTGTGTATGTCTGTGGTTGTGGTGGTCTTGATGCTGGTGGGTTATGCCTGGCATTCCTGCTTTGAGAGTGTGTGTGTGTGTGTGTGTGTGTGTGTGATAACACCTTCATGGACTTTTGAGAACATGCTCTCTCATTGCAACCAGCTCGAAGTTGTTGTTGTTGTGTGTGTGGTTGTGGTGGTCTTGATGCTGGTGGGTTATGCCTGGCACCCCTGCGTTGTGTGTGTGTTTGTGGTGGTCTTGATGCTGGCGGGTTATGCCTGGCACTCCTGCGTTGTGTGTGTGTGTGTGTGTGTGTGTGTTATCGCCATCATGGACTTTGGAGAGCGTGCACTCTCATTGCAGCCAGATCATTGTTGTGTCTGTGTGGTTGTAGTGGTCTTGATGCCTGTGGGTTATGCCTCGAATTCCTGCGTTTTGTGTGTGTGTGATATCACCATCATGGACCCCTGAGAACATGCCATCTTATTCCAACCTGGTTCCTGGTTCCTGGTTCCTGGTGTTGTGTGTGTGTGTGTGTGTGTGTGTTTGTGGCTGTGGTGGTCTTGTTGCTGGTGTTGGACCCTGGGTTCCAGTCAGTCTTCTGCACTGTGAGTGTGTTGTAGTGGTGATGGGGATGGGGACACACCTGGGTCACAGATTTTGAGTATTCGTTTCAGACCATCCCTGATTGAGGTGTGTGTGTGTGTGTGTGGGTAGGTGGTAGGTGACAGTGTTGCAGTTATGACCCATATAATGGGCTTTGAATATTCAGTCTCATCATAAGAGAGGGTGTGTGTGACAATGTTGCTTTTATAGCCCTGGGTCATAGGCTTGCAACACCTATTACACACCCCTTTCCTGGCAGTGAAAGAGTGTGTGTACGTGTGTGTTGCCTAAATCATCACATGTTTGCCCCTTATGCTGTCTTTAAAGGGGAGTTCCACCATTTTTCCAAAATTCTGCAAAATTCAGAGGCTGAGATGTAAACAGTAACATTCTTAAGAAACTTTTCAACTCAGATTTCTTTACAGTGCAGGTGATTGGAACCAGCTTATTCACTATCGCCCCCCAGTGAAGCTCCATGTGTCTCTGAATGTTTATATGAATGTTGATGATGGTAAAGTAGTGAATCTGAACTGAATCACTTTTCTTTGGGGGTTATTTTACCTCACGATGCCCTGCATGTATCCCTCCACCATGAGTGGGTTTAGTTTTAGGACCAAAAGCTTCTCAAAACTCTGATAGAACAATGTCTCAGGTGTCAGCCATAATCATTAGATGGAATAACTTTCTGTGAGGAGCTTTTAGAGGTAGACGTCTGGGTCCATTCACCTCCACTGTGAACAGTTCTGACTTGGTAAGATTCTCTAAAACAGAGCATTTCTCACCAAACTCGCTCTGAATGATTTTGAATACGTTAGAATGATTTAATGATGCAGAAATTGTGAAGAGTTGGTGGAATTTCCTTTAAGTAATCTTGTGCAGATTAGATTGTGAGGTTCCTACTTTTATACTTTTAAAGAATCAGAAAACTTTATTGATCCCAGAGGAAATTGCTTATGACTGCACAGACACACAGAGACACAAAGACTAGAACAAAATAAAATGTAAACTGTAAATAAATCAAACAAATCTAATACACTATACTATATACACAAATGCTGGGTATTAATACTATGGATTATGGACAAGCACTGTGGGCAAAAATACGGTACATAGCTGAAACAGTTGCAGGCGTCATGAAGCCGAATTTTATCTGTGCTTGAATTTTATCTGTACTTTTTGTCCATGTTTATTGATAACAGTGAGTCGTACAGGGTCAGCAACCACATAAGCAAGTCTATTAGAGATTACTGAACAGCACAACACAGGTTGAGGTGTGTGATGATTTAGGCCTGCAGTTAGTAGACTTAGAGGGTATCTAAAGTTTCATACCTTCATGTCCTCCTGGTATGGTGGTATTTGTGTTCTTTTCGTTTGGTCAGTGGGGAGACGGGGATTTCGTTTTGTGTGTGTTTCATTTTCAAACTACTGTAAAACTGTCCTGTAACATTAACAGGGTCCTCTTTAGGCGCTTTTCCACAGGTCTACAGGAACCGTGCTGTAATTAAATTGTACTGTGATGGTGCTGAAGTTGTATCACATTTTGATGTTCCAGTGTATCTCAGTCCGGGAACAGAGTTTCTGACTCTATTATGGCCGGTTGACCCAAAACCGCGTCCATGGAGTCGAACCAGCGGAAAGTTTTTCTGTCAGAGCCGCTTTTGTTATTGTGGTCTTTTAT
>JBBPCZ010099494.1:0-11017 GCA_037974445.1 Brycinus macrolepidotus
AAAAATATCCTCACTGTGGGCAACAACACTCAGCGACTGATTAAAAATGAAAATGATGAATAAAACTAAAGTGAGGCCCGCATTAAAGAGGCTAAAAGTCTTTCCTGCGGCTGCAGAAAAAACTCTGCTTTACCTTCCTGTTACAGTGAAATGACTTCCGTGTGCACTGAGAACTGTCGCGCACACACCTGCTCTCGCATTCATGCACAGGCAGCGCGTGCGCGAGTGTTTCAGTGGTGCGTGCAAGTGGTGTGCGCGCGCGCAAGTGTTTCGGTGTATTTTGTCCTCCACGGCTCCTCATACCAAACACTCTTTAAGAAACACACCAGTTTACACTCTCTCCCACTCTCGCTCACTATCTTACTTTTCCTTTTTCTTCTCTGTCTATTGCTCGTTCTTTTTCTCCGTCTCTCTCCTTCTCTCCCTTATTCTTCTACCTCTTACTTTTGCTCTATCCATCTATCTTGTTTCTTTCTCATGTTCTCTCTGTCCTTTTCTTTTTCCTCCTCTGGATTTTCTCCCGTCTGTCTCGCTCTCTCTCATTTTCCCCCTTTTTCTGTCTCCCGCTTCTCTCTCTCTCTCTCTCTCTCTGCTATGTGAGAGAGAGCGAGAGAGGCATTATTTTAGAAAAGGAAAATCTGGACATATAATAATAATAATAATAATAATAATAATAATAATAATAAAACACTTAGAGAGAGAGAAAGTAGGCGAAAGAAAGGGAAAGAAAAGCTTGAGAGATACAGAGAGTGAAGGAGGGGCGAGAGAGAAAAAAGGAAAGAAAGAGACAGGGAGAGACAGAGGGAGTGTGTCTGAAAGAGAGAAAGAGACGAGACAGAGGGAGAGAGAAAGAGAGTGGGAGATTGTATATGCGTGTGTGAGAGAGAGAAGAGAGACAGAGGGAGAGAGAAAGAAAGAGAGGGAGAGGGAGGTAAAGAGAGACCAAGAGAGAAAGGGAGAGAAAGTACATCATATTTCTCCCAGCTGCTAAATATGACCACATTAATTATAGATCTCCCTGCCATAGTCACATCTCTCTCTCTCTCTCTCTCCCCTCCCCCCCTCTCTCGTATTTTAAGAGCCGGTCGAGCGAGAGATTTATTATTGCCTTAATCCGGACGACAGGCCAGGCGAATGTGGACGTGTTCTTTAAGTTGTCAGTGGCCGACACTAAAGAAGAGCAAGGTGCCTGTTAGCGGGTGGGATTTGGGGGGGCTTAGTCGGGGGGTGTGACAGGTGTGTAATTAAATCAATTTGAAACCTTTTTTAAAAGCTCAGAGAAAATCACAGGCTGTTCGTTTCGGCTTTAATGGACATCAGTCATTCAGCACCGAAAAAAGAAACACTGATACACAATGAGGGTTCCTGGAGAACACCACAGTGGGGGGCCAGGTGGGAGTCGACGGGGGGCTGGAGGAGGGGGCGGAGAGAAGAAGAGAGAAAAAAATAACTTGTAAGACATGCCAGTAAAAAAATAAATTCACAGGCATGCATGTCATACATTTGTGAAAGTGTAGGTTTTTCTGTCTGGAACAGAAACACGAAAACAGAAGAGAGTCCAAAGAGACGACACAGGAGTTCAAAAAATAAATTTCAGGCTCCATTTAAATCCAGTCAGACCTTGTGTGGCTAAAAATCAGTCCCACTTTAGATTAACTGTCCGTAATAACTTTGTACTAACAGAGTAACCCTTCAGTGGGGGAGTTTTTTTTTTTTTTTTTTTTTTTTTTTACAGTTCTACCTGTTATTGTTTTTTGCTTGTGTGCCACCGTTCCACTCTAAAATTCAACAATCCGTTACTTTCCGTTCTCGTAATCACTTCGGTTGTGCCGCCTGACTACAGAGCAGCTAAATATCTCATCAGTGAGATGATGTTCACCTCGATGTTGGTGTCTCTCGTTTGACTTTGACTCGTTCGACAGGATGATTGTGTTTGTAGTACAACAGCACAAGCTGTGGTTGCTATAGTTACAGTACCATAGTAGTTATGAATGGATAAGGTGGGGCGATAAATACTAAATAAAGGTGGTTTATAAAGGCATGTAATGAAAACATCAGCTCTGCAGGGTCGTTTGGTGGTGTCACTTTGACACATGTCAGGCGGCTTGATAGTTGTGTAAAATGTAAAAATTTGTTTTACAGTGTTAAACAGTGAGTGTGTGTTTCTTAGTGATGTGTGTTGTGCTCTTGAGTGTCCTGCACGGTGCTTCGTCATTTGGTGTGTCAGCTGTTGGGCCGCAGCTCGAGTTTAGTGTGATCTAGTTACTGATGGACTGTCAGATGTTAGAAAGTATAAATATAAAACTGTGTAAAGTGTAAAGATGATGGTGTATCAGCTGTAATCATGAATCTCCATTAACCTGCAGTGTTGGTCAAAAGAACATGTTAGAATGTTAATGGCTGAACGTTTCAAAACACACCGGTGTGACGGGATGCTTTAATGAAAAGTAGTCAGGCGGCGCAACCGTGTGATGCTACACACTGAAGGGCTAATGTAATTGAACATATGAGTAAATTTCAGTATATACTTATGAAATGATTTAAGTGTATCCAAATGTAGCCAGATGAGTAAAAACTAATGTTAATACATGTGTAATTACATAAGCAGCACTGCTGCAATTCAGCTGTGACAGTGACCTCATCACCAGTAGTTACATTGTTATGTGTTATTAAAATGTTACTACACAGTTATTACACAGGGAAGAACAAGAGCAGTTGAAAGAAGGCAGAGGAATGGGAATAGCAAAACAGAAAGCTAGAGAGAGAAAGGAGAAAGAGCGGTAGAAAGGGAGAGAGAGAGAGAGAGAGTGATAGAATGAGGGTAAGAGGGTGAGAAGTAAAAGAAGGAGAGAGAAAGGAGAAGGAGTGGTAGAGAGGATGACAGAGGCAGAAAGAGAGAGCTAGAGAGAGAGAAAGCATGAGAGAGAGAGAGAGAGAGAGAGAGAGAGAGAGAGAAGCAGAGAGAGAGAGTCAAAAGGAGAGAATGAGAGAGAGAAGGAGAAAGAGAATGAGAGACAGAGAGCACAAGAGAGAGAGAGGGCTAGAGAGAGAGAGCATGAGAGAGAGAGAGAGCACGAGAGAGAGAGAGAGACAGAAGCAGAGAGAGAGAGAGAGAGAGAGAGAGGAGAAGGATTTCTTCTTCAGGACTCCTAATGCAGCTCTAATTATATGTGATATCAGATGATGGATCGTTTGTAAATGACCTCAGTGCTGTAATGGCCTCCACGCTCACACGACCCGAGTAAACAAACAGAGCAGAGCAGAGCAGAACCTCCACATCTGCAGGATCTAATTATCCATTAGGAACATTACAGGAGCTCAGGGCCCAAATAACACACAGCCTTCATTAGTCTCGTCTCTAAAGAGCCGTCCGTCAGTACCTGAGCACCAAACCACACCGTCGCACACCACGTCACACACCCCAGGGAACTCCTTTAGTGTCTGAATGAAATTAGAACTCGTCTATGGGGCCATTTAAGATTGACAGAAAGAAATAAAGACAGATTTTTATTCATGTTGTTTTGAAACTGCTGTTTCACCTTCAGCACACACAGAGAGAGAGAGAGAGAGAGAGAGAGAGAGGCATTATTTTAGAAAAGGAGAATCTAGACATGTAATTATAATAATAATAATAATAATAATAATATGTAAGAGTGTAAGAATGAATTAAAAATCCCGAACCTCTGAGCACTCGGCTCTAAAGCTCAGCTGGAAAAGAGCCTGGGACAGTCAACAAAAGAATGAAACATAGTGTCAAAACAAGGGATATGCTTATCTGGTATTCAGTATCAATAATGGTTCAATACAGGCCAAAATTGCTGGATCAGGTTAATGCTTAACTAAACTGAGCAACACGCTGTAAAGAGAGAAACACAGATGAGCAGCAAAGCTGTGTCCCAAACGGCTCCCTGCTCCCTACACAGTGCAATTAAAACACAGGCTCCTTCACCCAAACAGTGTAAATGTCTAACAAAGAGCCTCTAGGGGGTCAGCTGTGTGCGCAGAACTCCGTAATGGACAATATGGGTATAGAAACTGGAATTATACAACTTGTATAGCGCCCTTTAGAGGAAGTAGGGAGCCACTTTGGTTTCAAAGTGCATCGAGACAGCTTTATGATCAACAGCTTAGTTGTTGAAGAGAGAGAAAAAGACTGTATCGGTTTGGTCTGAGTATTGGTATCGAACATGAAACAGTGGACTGTGGCAAAAGGTGCCAAACGATGAAACAGCCAAGTTAAATTTTGTTACAAGAGCGTTGGTGGGTACCACACAGTATAGGATCCTCTAGGTCACTTGGGCAGAGGGCTGCTGTTCAGGAGTCTCCATCTAGGCTATGGAACTGAGAGATGAGCCCTCCACTTGGAGTCACATCCCCCTTCCAGTTGACAAAATTTAATTTTATACCCCTCTGATACAAGGCCTCTTTCCCACCGTTAACAGGTAAGGTTTAGCCCCCTGAAGAAAAGAAGTAGTCTCACACTGTTTTCAGACAAACATCCAGCTCTGGGAATAATGTCCAAATTAGTTAACTAGTGAAAGCTCAAGTCATTAAAACAATTAAAGATGGGAAGGAGAGGCATTCGGTGTATTAAGTATTTAATTGATTATTCTTACTACTCTAAATCCAGTTGGCTTGTTAAATTTTCAGCTGTACACGATACTGCCTTTTCTAAAGCAATCAAATGAACAACTTTTGTTGTTCCTGCTCTATTCATAGCTGTGGCAGTTGTGTTATTCTGGTGGACCTGATGGGGAGAAACAGAGAATAAAATTCATTCAACCCTTAGTGAGCACAGTTTTCTCTAGAAACTTTGATCAGGGAAAAAAAAGGAAAAAAATAGTTTTCTCAAACCAGAACTAATCCATGGGGCTCCATTCTCTCAGAAGTGCAGTTTTTGTGCATTTTGCAAGTGCAACAAAGGCCCTCTGAATCAAGTCTATTAAACCCACAGGAGGGTCCAGTCGAGTCAGTCTGTGACACATCATGGGAGCTGCAAGATTGCTAACCACAGGCACCCTCACTGGTACAATAACTGAGGAAAAATCTAGTTACACTGCTATAGTCTTCCAAGTACTTGCTCTACTATTTTCTTCCCAGACATTCTGCATATATACAACAGATCAAAAAACACACCAACTATTTTCCAAGTTCCACTGACTCTGTTAAGGTAAAATTAGTGCTAACTAAGCAGAACATTTGCCAAAAAACACCTTGATCATCACCCAAAGACTTTTGGAATAGTGTTCTATGGATCAGTGAGTTGGAATAGGTGGAACCTTTTTGGAGACAGGGGTCCCATTACATCTGGCAAAAAGTTATCAGAGCATTTCACAACAACAATCGTACCAACAGTCCAACGTGATGGTGGTAGTGAAATGGTTTGGGTTTGGTATGGGGATGACAGAACCATGTTCTCTACCAGAAAGTCCTGCAAGAGAATGTCTAGTCATCAGACACTGCTGGGGTTGTTGGGATGGACCCTCCTCAACCACTGCTCTACTAACATCGCTGACTTTTGTTCTAGTTGATCAGAGCTGATGTGGCTTTCCGAAACTTCTCAGGGCATTCAGATAAACTGTCTACATCATTAGATCTGATGACAGTTGTGCCATCAGCATATGCGGTCGGCTTCACTGTTCCCTCCTTTGGTACCTTGAACTGCAACCCCACAGACCTTCTCTTGCAAGGCCTTAAGCTCAGTTGTGATGGTGTATAATGGTCTGAAGAGACCACAGAGTTGCTTCTTCCCCTGGTTTGTAGGATAAGATCTTCATAAGGCTGACATTTATTTTCAGAAGACATAGTTTGAATCTTGAATCTCTTGAACACAGGAAACAAATCTGGGACCATATTCAAAGGCTTCAAATGCCTTAAAAAGACAGTATGAGCCATCCTATCCTATATCAAGTTTTTTGCTTCAGCATGACAAATCAGATCTCTACTTTAAAACAGTTGTAAAAAAAAAAAAAAAGAACAATCTGGAATGCGAAGTGATTGATTACCATGGACTATTGTTCAAGGTTCAAGGTTACGTTATTGTCATCAGGAGCTGTGAACACAGACATAGTGTGATGAGACCAAGTTTCTCCATGGACCACAGTGCAACATATAACAACATTCAACATAGTTATAACAGAAACAAAATAAATAGACAATACTGCAATGTAACAGTATAGTGCAAAAAGGCCATTTGTTGCCTGGACCATACCATGTCGTCAAATGATCATTTCTGATCAGTCAAAGCTTTGGATAAAAAATTTTAAACCTCTCTGAGAAGCAATACTGGATGCCAGTTCTTTAAGCAACCAAGGTCACCTTCTTTAGGCAGTAGGTTCACCACTGCCCTTGGGAGGATGAGGAGAGACCACAGTTCATACTTCCTACAGAGAGTGCAGATCTGGCCCAATTACAGGCCAAAACCATTTGTAACTCATCCGTCCATCAATCTAACCCAAGAGACGTGCCCTCAGACTGCTCTTTGGCAGCAGTAGAAAGTTCTTTAGAAGACAGAACACCTTCCAGTTCAGATGTATGTTGCTCTGATAAATGAGGGAAATCCTGAAAGAAACACTTCACTGTTGCCTGAGCACATCACTATAGAGATCTTCATAATAAGTCATCATAAGATATCATATCTCTCTTCCATCAAGAAGCTTCAAGCAATTGAGGAACTTCTCAGCAACCTTTCGAGATGTCGTTAAACTGGGTGTATTGTGCTTGCACTGGTATTCCATGGCCTCTATTCTCTAGCAGGTTTTTTTTACTTACTCCTCCAGGAGCCCTTGCTCCATCTGTTTGGTTACTATAGCTGTCTGACTTCAAGATGTCTTGGTTTATTATCTTAATCTATTATCATTTTATTCTTTACTGCAGTTGAATGTTCAGTATACTGCAGACAGAAGGTCTTGATTTGGGCTTTACCAATGTCCCACCAATGGCTAAGGGACTGAAACTCAGACTCTCTTTCTCTCTAAACTTCCCAGAACAGGGTGAAGAGGGAATCCACTGTTAAAGTGTCTAAGACTGGTCTACAAGAGATTGGTACAGATATGTGATTGCTACAGATATAAGGGAGAGACAGAGCGAGAGGGAGAGCAAGAGAGAGAGAGAAAGAAAGAGAGAGAGAGGAGCTGATGTGCAACGTTGTGTCTACAACTCTGTCGCTGCGTTTTGTCCACATCTGACGCAGAGTAATCAATAACCTGACATGCAGGAAAAAAAAACAGGTGACATCCTCTCAGAGGAGATACGATAACGACCCTACGTTTCTTTCTCTCTCTCTCTCTCTCTCGTTTCCCTTGAAGCCTGATCCAGATGTATCATTTCAAGCGAGTGTGTGTCCAAGGTGACTTTGATTGATAATAGATTCTCTCAGTGTCCCTGCTGTGAGAGAAGGCTTCACCCAGCAGCTGAACACTACTACAGGGACACTAAAGTGTCATCCCTCACAGTTCAATCTATAGATCAATCAATCAATCAATCAAGCAACAGCTTTCAAAATGAATGTGTTACTTTGACCCTGAGACCTGGATCAAATGTAGAAGATGGTAGTATAGAAGCTCAGCCTCCAAACACCACCAAACACACTCTTGAGGGTGATGAGTTTAGGTCCTACAGTGAAAACATTCGGACAGATTTTATTAGAAAGTCCTATTTAGTACTTCCACTCACTGGTCACTTTATTAGAAACATATCAGTCTGGAATAGGTTCCAAAACCATAAAGCTTTGGGACACCAGTGAACTACAGTGACAGACTTGAGAGAAATGGGGAAAACCTGGAGTTGTGGTGAATCTTCCCAGATGGGTTCACCCTTCCAACATTCCTCAAAGAGATCAGCTTGGACTCAAGGAAGTCACAAAAAAAAAACAACAGATGAATATCTGTTGAGCTTCACTCAACATTCATGATTTCATGATTAGAAAGAAACCAAAAATGGTATCCAATGAAGAGCTACAAGAAAAAAATGTTGCAAAGGAAGAGGAACATAATTTGCCTCATTTACCAAAAAACACCTTGATGATCCCTGAGCATTTTGGAATAATATTCTGTGGACCAATGAGTTGGAAAAGGTGGAACTCTTGGTGTGGGGATGACAAAACCATGAATTTTGTTCTCTACCAGAAAGTTGTGTAAGAGAAGGTCTGATCATCAGTTCATGGTCTGAAGCTCAAGCCCCACTGGGCTGTGCAGCAGGACAACAATATGAAGTGAAAGAGAATTCCCACCTTTGAAAGATTCAAAAGAAACAAAATTATGGTTTTGGAGTGGCATAGTCAAAGTACTGACCAAAGAGGTGCTGTTGGTTGAACCTTAAAAGGTGGCCCATGCTCAAAAACTCTCCAAAGTAGGTCTAAGATTCCTCCACTGCAATTTAAAAGACACAACCTTTTACTCTTACAGGGGAAATACTTTTTCACATGCATTGCAAAATTTCCTTCAATATATGAAATAATTGTTTACAACTGTGTTTCCTCATGTTCTTCTTACATTTTGTAGGAGTATTTGATTCGAATATGCAGAAATAGAGGAAATGGGGAAGGTGGTTGGGCTGCTTTTTCATGAATTTGTAATTTTAATATAAAAACACTTACATATTGCACACATACGTGCATACATTTTTGTAGTTATATTAACATATTTGCATGCATGTATGCATGTATACACATATGCACACTCTTTTCACTCTTGCCCTTGTTCTTTACCTCCTCATGCCTGTCCTCTTTTGCACAGCATCCATTTGGAAGCAATTCCAAAACAAAGGTGCTTTACTCATACATAACAATGAGGCGTGGAGTAAAGGGGTAAAAGATTAGGATGATATTGGAAAAGAACACATCTGCTCCCGTGAGTAATGGCTAAGAATGGACAACTATTCAGCTTGTGCACGGGGGGATTGTGATTGGGATACAAAGGAATTGCAGGTTTGCAATTTGTTTTTAAAAAAGTGTGTGTGTTTGTGAGTGTGTGTGTGTGTGTGTGTGTGTGTGTGTGTGTGTGTAGTCAGTGAAAGCTGTTCAGGTAGTTTCCTCAGGTAATAAATATCTCACAGAAATGCAACAAATTATTCATTCAACCAAAACATAGGAATTAAACACACACACACACACACACATCCACTGAGAACTGGCAATGTGTGCTAGAGGTATGTGCGCATAAAAGGGGGAAATTGAAAAGAATGGAAAGGAAAAAGTGGCGTATGGTTCAGGCATTTATGGAGCATGTTCATAATCCGAGAAAAACTCAGATTACTGCAATAAAGAATCGATACACAGAGTAATGGATGTAATACAAGTTTGTGTGTGTGTGTGTGTGTGTGTGTGTGTGTGTGTGTGTGTGTGTGTGTGTGTGTGTGTGTGTGTGTGTGTGTGTCAAGTAAAGGCATTTTTTGTGCTCAATGTTTCTCCTTTATTTCACTCATTGATTTTGCTGTACAACATTCGCCACAAACATCACACAACTTTATAGAAAAACACACACACACACACGCTGCAGGCTCTCCAGTGCCATAGTCATGCATCGGTAAACAGTATGACTTTCTGTAATTATATTCAGATTTAAGTGTGCGGGGAATGTTTATTAACCAGGTCTACAACAAACTGCACTAAATTACCAAATCCTTTCCACTCTATTCTTAATCACCCCCTCCCCCCCCCCCACACACACACACACACACCCCACACACACCCCAGCTCTGTCCATAAACTGCCCTACTCTAATTCTCTCGGGTAATCCCCTTCGCTCTGCCTCCAAACCACCCCACTCTACTGCCAAAACCCCTACGCTACCCTCTAACGAGCATCCTTATCTCTGAAACCTTCCCATTCTAATCCCTTCCTGTAATTTCCAAATCAACCAACCCCCAAATTCACAATCTCAACACCCAAACCACTCCACTCTACCCCAAACTGCCCTTTTCTACCCCAATATACTCTAATCTACCCCTAAATTGCTCCATTCTGCCTCTAACACACCATAATCTGTCCTAATTAGAAACTTTCACTAATTTACCCCAACCCACCCATTGCTACCCCTAAACTCACTCACTGAGTCCCAATCCATTTTATTCTACCCCCAAATATGCACACTTTATCTTGATCCCCCTGTGATATCCTCAAATGTACCCACTCTACCCCAATCCACCCTATTCTGCCCCCAATCTACCCCTAAAAATACCCACTTTACCCCAATCCACCATATTTTACCCATGAATACACACACTCTTCTCCAGTCCACCCTATTCTATCCCCAAACATGCCCACTCTACACCAGTCTGTTCTATTCTACCCCCAAATACACCCACTTTACCCCAAACACTACTCTACCCACAAATACACTTACTCAACCCCAAACCACCCTATTCTACCCACTAATACAACCACTCAACCCCATATCTACACTATTCCACCCCCAAACTCAGCCACACTCTTTCTTATCCTTAAATCTCCAGTCTACCACAATCTGCCCTATTCTTTCCCCAAACTCACTCACACTACACAATTCTAGTATATTGTACCCCCAAATATACCACTTTACCCAAACCCACCTTATTCTACCCCAGATATGCCCACTCTACCCCAATCCACCCCAAGCTTTCCCCAAACTCACTCACGCTACCTCGATCTATTTTATTCTACCCCAAAACTTACCCACTGAACCCCAATCGACCCTATTTCACCCCCTTACACATCCAGTCTAACCCAATCCTCCCTATTCTACCCCTAATTATGCCCAGTCTACCCCAAATCCACCATATTCTACCCCTAAATAGGCCCCATGTAAAACAATTATCACTATTCTACCCCAAATACACCCACTTTACCTCGATCCACCTTTTGTACCCTCAACTCTACTCCAGTCTCCAGTGATCTCTCCCTCACTCAGATCCTAATCAGACGATTGATTGAACAGTGCCGTCTTTGATGCCTCTCTGGCGCGCACACACACACAGAGACACACACACAGAGACACACACACAGAGACACACACACAGAGACACACACACAGAGACACAC
>JBBPCZ010099505.1:0-11016 GCA_037974445.1 Brycinus macrolepidotus
AGCAGAATGAGGTGCTTGTGTAGGAATTTAACAGACACTGGCATGGAATGGTTGTCATACTCATAGAGATGCTGATTAAAAAATAAATTGCAGTGGTCTCTTTTTTTTTTTTCCAGAGCTGTATATCATATGTAATGATATATCATATATGTCATTAATAATATCCTGTAGTTACCTGTAATACAATATAATATAATATAGCATTCTGATAACTAATATATTGTATTTACCTATAACATACTGCAATTAATTAATTCACTAATAATTACTCTGTTTACTCTAATAACTCTAGTACACTCTCATTACCTATTGTCAGACTTCTTACCTTGATATTTCATTGTCACTTTTCCGATATGCAATTATGAATCAAATTAATAACAAAAACTTGTTACACCTTCATTCTCCCTGTTCTAGAGCTTTCTTATTCAATTTAGAACCACCTAGCGATCTGTTCAGCATTCTGGATGCCTGAAATCAGAACGAAACCTACAAACAAAACCCTGTGAAGTTTCCTAGACTGTCATTATAAAGACGCGTCGCTGTTTTGGGTTTATATTCCCGAACACAGGCGTTCTGAACGTTCTGCAGTAATGTAATGCAGCTCTGTTTGAGCATTGCTTGGTGTAAAAAACTGCCAAATGTGATATTCAGATCCCGCAAAGTGATTTCCAGCATTCAGAAAAGATGCATATGAGTGAAATAGTGCTGCAGGCTGCCTTCACCCGGCATCCTGGTGCCTGTGGGGACTGGGCGAAATCAGAGGGAAATGGATAGGGCTCTATTTAATTTCACTCTCTTGGTGCCAGTAAGTGGTGTGAAATGACTTTAGCGTTTTTGTTTGTGTGTGTGTGTGTGTGTGTGTGTGTGTGTGTGTGTGTGTGTGTGTGTGAGTGTGCGTGTGCGTGTGCGTGTGCGTGTGTGTGTGCGTGGAGGCAAAGCAACAGGCCTGCACAGCTTGCTTCTTTTCCTCTCTGATAGTCTGTGCATTATTCCTTTTGCCAAGCCAAACAGGTTTTGGATGAATCATAGCAAACGTTGCCTTCGGACTGAAAAACTGTCAGACATTAATCTCGGGTTTCAGGTGCTGCAATGGATGCAGCCCTCAGACAGCAGCACATCACAGGCCGCATCAATCTGTACCACATTCTTTGTAAACTCAGTGATACTCACTGGACAGGCGCTTGAGGCTCTAACACTGGAAAGGTTGAGCAGGTCATTCAGACCATTTAGAATTTTTCATTTTGACCAAAAAACCACCCACACATGGACTGTTCCCCGACCTTTGCTAAATCAGCGATTATTTTAATCTGACACTGTGTTACAAGGGGGAATGGAGGACTGGATGCAGATGTGAAAACAACAAAACACAGCTTGGATTTGAGCCATGAGCTTCCGATAGCACTGCACCACCGGGGGGGTTTGGGGGGGTGGCATGAACATAGCAGCTCTTACCAAGCCATTTATGGTTAAGGACGGTTGAACACGTAGCAACATTCTTGGGCTCATTACTTTCAATTAAACCACAACAAACAGTGAGACACGTCTTTTTTATATAGCTGACCTGAACTTTAGTGTCTTGAAGTCTGTTTATGTGTCTGCTGTGTGTTTTGCTCCATGTTTTTTCCCGCATTTGTGTTTCTCCGCTTTTCGTCCTTTTCCGGCTTTCCTCTCTTTGCTCTCTTTGTGGACAGGGTGGTCCTCCCTCTCCATTCATCACTCAGCATCATGCTTGCCTGTGCAGGCAGCTTTCAGTTTGTGTTGATGCTGGAGGTGTCAGACGTCATGCTGAGCTTTGGTCGGGGTTCCTGTGTCACATAGAACCAAAGTTATTGTAATTTTAAAAGTATGTAATAATAAAAAACGCTACTGGGGTTTTAAAATGGCGTCATCTGCAAATGTCCATAGAGGGAAAAAAATGAACAAATTTCTTTTATTTTAGGTCTTAGAAACAAACAGGAAAGAACACAAGATCTTTGAACCCAGGAGAACTTTCAGGATAGTCTCCGCCCACAAGTGGGTGGGGAAAACCCGCAGAGGGAGGGGGTCCGGAGAGCGGCCGAGCGAAAGAGCAGCAAACGGGGAGCGTGTAGGAGAACCAACACCAGTTTTAGACTTCTTTACACCGTTTATATTTCCTGAAATCAGGCTTTACTAATACACTCTGAGTTCTAAGGGTTAAAATTCCTGTTTCAAACCATTTAGAAGAACCTGCTCAAACTAAAAGCAGTGATATAACTGGTTGTTTGACAGGTCAGTCTCACAATGCCGTCCAATGGCGTTCCTAACAGACTAACAGAGCAGCTGTGTTATTAACGACCTGAACATAAGCTGCACTTCAGCCGTCTTTCTTGTTTACTGCCTTTGAGAGGCTGGTGGCTAATTGAATGGTGTCTGTTGTGATTACTGTGCTGCGAGCACTGTAAGCATAACATGACCTGGGGAAATCAGTGACATTTTGAAACAAGGGGCTAATGAGCAAAAGCCATAATGGAGAACATCTAAGGCCTGAAGGTTTTTAGTTTCAGACAGGCAAGTGCCTCAGTCCCTCTCTTCGCCATTAAAGGCCAGTCAATACGTACATGTCTATAGTCCATTTGTACACGTCTGTACTGTGTAAGAACTGATCAGTTGATAACTAACCTACCTATGTTATATAGTGAAACCTGTATCACAAAACAAGGCCTCAGTGTGGAGAAAAATGCATCCTTTCATAGCAGCTGTAGTTATGGACAGAATTCCCAGTCAACCTTATTAGAAATTGTCTTTAAATTCACAGTGTGTTATAAATTGATGATATTTACTTCATACGCCCGAAAAAGGTGGAGCTGAGTCAATGTTAGCACGATTGCTAAATTATTAGTGTGCTTTCCAGCCTGTCTAGTTTTGAATAGCTTCAACAACATGATCTAGCTCGGTAGCTTTGCCGTTTTGAACCAGAAATGGAGCATTATGTTGTGACCTAAAATAAATAAATAAATGAATGAACAAGCAAATAAATAAATAAATAAATAAATAAATAACCAATCAACCAACCAACCAACAAAAATACATTTGAACATCTGATGTTAATCATATAGACTTTTTGAGAAAATGCAGTTTCTCATGATGTTGACTGGGATTTTTCTTGAAAGAATGAAACTGTGAGCAGGGCATGGATAGGTAGATTGAATTAAGACCTGCCATAAAAAAAAAAAAATCATTCCATTCTTTGTTTCAGAGTTGGTGTAAAAAGTCAACCTTGTAAATGCTGCTATGCTAATAGCTTTGCTAATGGGACAGGGCTCAGGCTTGTTGAGGAGGTTTGTCTGGACTTGCTGTTTTCTGTCTAACTTCATAAACACAGCACAAGGCATCAAGGTGTTTAACTCAAGTCCTCATATATGTCACTCTACCCCACTTCCTAATGCACCTGTACTGGTTGGAACTGGTTCATTTTGGTTGACGGCTCAGGTGGGAGCTGGAACAGAGTTGACATAAATTCAATCTGTTTCACTGCATGTCACGAAGCAGGAGCGTCGCAATCAGATCACACAACCAAAAGCATGCAGAGATCAGATCTTTGGCTCTTCTAGCATAGTGTTTGTCAGTTGTTTTTGAAATTTGTGCACAAGACTGGACATTTCAGAAAGGACTACTATTAATTACTCTTACTATTCATGTCTTGCTGGTCAATTTGACCAGTTTCTTAAAAGATAATTCCACTGACTTTTCAATACTTAAACGGTTGATGTGTAATTAAATAAATAATAATGTATAATTAAATGGGTTATGAGTAAAGAAGGTCATTCAGAATGTTTTGATGTGAAATATTGTCTTCTAGAAAATGACTTACTGGGTCAGAGTGGTGTTGATGACTCTGAAAGTTCTTATATGGTTGTAAATACAATGCCTCATGCCCGAAACATTGATTTATGGCAGTTTTAAGAAGGTTTTGGCCTAAACCGTGTTTTTTTTTTTTCAAATCCATTCTTGGTGGAGGAGTATCTGTAGGGTAAAATGGTCCCCAAAGGAAATGTTTTTGTTGGTTTGTTTTTTTACCTATTACACTTTTCTTATTTTTACCTATTTACCTATCATCATTACATGTAATACTCAGAAGATATATTGGTTCACTGGTGGCTTTGGATAGTAAATAAAATGGGTATATTTGTGTTATAGTCATCATGACACCAGGTTCCATTCACTACCATTGTAAAGAAAGTTGAGTTTCTCTGAAATGTACCATTTCTCTTCAAACCACACCAAATTACATTCGCATTTCAATCATGCTTTCAAAAATGTGCAAAATTGGTAGAATTCAATTTTAATGAATAATTGTTTCTGAACCGGTGAAGTATGGAACCAGTGAAGTGTTCGGACAAAACACATATTTCTACCTTGAACATTTGTCAGCTGTTTTTCTGCAGCTGGATGTAATTTGCCCTTTAATTTGTTCAGAAATGCTGCAGGGAGGCTTCATGGCCAGCTCTGAGGAACACACTGAAGATCTTAGTATTTATCGGGTGTGTTAAAAAGGCTCTGAGGTCTCAAACCCCTGTTAAACGTATAAGACTGGGAAAAAGACAGTGTTCCAGCCTTCCCACAGTAAGTAAGGCCTTCACAGACAGCAGAACAGCACCCTGAACAGCGACACACTGCCAATACCGGCCAGCCACTGACGGCTCAATAAATTTTCAGTCCAGTGCTCTGCCCAGTGCACCATCAGACACGTTTTTTCCTCAAACCAGAACTCCGTGCCGTTTCCCCTAATTACTTTAGTATTAGCAATCTGTGCCAGAGACTCCATTATAGATCTGGCGAACTGCTTTGACCATCAAATTTCCCAGTTATCGTGTCGTAACTTATTCAGTAAGTCTCACAGCTGGTCAAACAGGCATACAGACAAATTTATACTATAATTATATTCCATTTTAGTAATTATATTTAATTAAACATTCATCTCACCTATTATGATAGTGACCTACGTTGACCTGTCCATGCTCAGCCCTCAGATGTGTTCCAGCCTTTCCAGCAACTGCACAGTTTCTAAGCTATTGGACAAAATGAGGAATTTAATGAGAAACTGTAGAACATAGCTTCAAAAAATATTTATTTGTATGCTAAAGGTCACACTGTTTGTTTTTAATTACTTTTTTGGATTTTCTGTCCAATTTAGTCATCCCAAGTTCCACTAGCTAAAGGCACTTTTCCATATGTTTACAGGAACTGTGCTGTACCTAAACCATACAACGACAGTTTAGATTTTGCAGCATGCATTGATTTTCCAGTGTATCTCAGTCCAGTAACGGTGTTTCTGATTTGTTAGCGGCACAATTCTCTGCCCACAGTTTATGGCCGGTCGTCGTCCCAAAACCACGTCTGTGGAGTCGAACCAGCAGAAGATGTATCTGTCAGAGGCACTTTTGTTTTTGTGGTCTTATATTATTTATAGTCTTGTTTGAGGTTTTACATTTTTTCTCAGCATTCTTTAGCCATGTGATGAAAACCTGACCCAGCTAACTTGTTAGTGATGTTCTGATTCACTTTTGCATTTCTCACATTGTTTGTTAGCATCATAAATAACTCCCACTGAAATTTATCTTCAGGCCAAACAGACAGTAGGGTTTTTACTTCGTCGACTTTCCAGTTGTTAGATTGTGTCTCCATTGTTGTTTTTTTGCGTGCACAGTAAACAAAACAGTGGCCTCTTTCCATGTTGTGATGACATTTCGACCAATCAGAAAGCAGTGATGCAGTCAACTCATCACATGATACCATCAGCACTGGGAAGCTGAAGGCTAGCATGTGCTTCTTCCAAGTCATTTGACGTGCTTATTGGACATGAACCGCCAATTCTATTACATCAACCAACATATGCCTGTCCTAGATACCATAGCATAGTGATGGGGAGAAGGAGGGCCATCCTACTCACCAAGGGTGAGGCCATTTATAGCCATGGATGGCTATGGCATCACCAGGAATCAAACTCACGATCTGCTGATGATCTGGCCCATGTTTAAACAGTTCCACCAGAAAGGTCACACTGTCGGTGTTAGGATAGTTTTTAGCTTTTCTCTTATATAATTAATCTCACTTTAGCATGGAGGAGCTGCAACAACACAGTCCATCATTTCCAAAGTCCAAAATACGTTTGTCCCTTGAATGTTTTCAGATCTGCGAAGATATTAAGTACTCAGAATACAAAGTTCAGCTTTCAGCAGTCATTCTGTTGGGTTGAACAATTTGGGAAAATAATTTAAGGCCAAAATTGCAACCGCAGTTTCAATTGCAGATTACTTTCCATCATTTAAGGTACAATGGTCACTCAATATAAAATATCTTAAATGAATTTGGGCCTTAAGTTTATCCTTTACCTTTATTGAGCTACATTATGAGGTAACTGCGTTAAGTGGAAAAAGAAAAAAGTGCAGTTTTAGCCCCTAAATGTTTGGTTCAGTTTGAGTGTTTGTACAGTTTTAATATTATTCTTAATATGTTTTGTCAGGCAGCAAGTTGATATGTATGCATCATGTGGGTGTTTGGTTGTTTCTTATTGGTCTAAGTGGTTCACAAGTTCTGTGTTGGATCAGTTTCATCACTTGCTGTTGATAATATAGGCAATAATTACTTGCTTTTGTGATGGGAAAACTGCACTCTTTCAAATTGCGATTTTGATATAAAAACCTTTTGCTCCTCTCAGTATGGACATATTCTAAAACAAAGATACTGGATACTTCTTGTAAAGTGTCTTTTAATGGTAATCAGCCACCCATTCAGTGCATCAAGCAAATGCAATTTGCAGCAATGCCTGCAAAACACTGAGGTGAGGCCTGCAAAAGGTTAGTAGAGGCACATGTTCTTGTACATTTGGTGCCAAAATTAAAATGGGTTTAGTGTGAGGGTGTCAGACAGGTCCCCGGGGGGCACAGCACACCTGATTCAACTCGATAAAGACCTGATGAGGTGAGGGGGGTGTGTTAAACGAGGTAGACTGTTCAATTCTGCTGTGGCCATCCATAAAGGGAGTTTGACACCCAGCAGAGAAAAAAGCCGAGCCAATAGGAAACTCATATTCATTCTCCTTTATCTAAAGACAGTGGGATAAAACAGAAAAAAAGATCCTCGTTATTCTCTTGAAAAGTGTACAATAAGCGTCTGTGTGACTGATGGCTTAAATGTGAGGTGAGCTGTCTAGATCCTTCTAAACAGACATTATTAAAAGACATCATTTTCCTTCAGCAAATGAGTCTTTTCCCGCACATGCAGCATTTAATCAAGCACGCACGCCCAAAGACTTTGATAAGCTTCAAAATGAGAGCATGATATTTATAGGCTGTCTGGAATTCAATTCTCAATCACGGGAAATTCCTCTTTCGTCTGTTTTTAATTTGTTCTCAGGCTGTTGGTTTATGAAAGTGTTTTGCAAATTCAAATGACTTCATGAAGCTTTGATTAAAGCTGGGAGGGATCTGGTGGGTGGATAAATAGTGAATGTCTATAGGGAATATGATGCTTACCCGAGATACCAATTTAAGATCAGAGCAGCATGAGATACGGACTGATGTTGGATGAGAAGGTCTGGCTCGCAATCTCCAGTCCAGTTCATCCCAAAGGCGTTGGATGGGGTTGAGGTCAGGACTCTGTGTGGGTCAGTCAAGTCCTTCCACACTGAACTCATCCAGCCATGCCTTTATGTACCTTGCTTTGTGTACTGGGGCACAGTCGCGCTGGAATAGAAAAGGTTCTTCCCCAAACTGTGTCCACAAAGTTGGAAGCATGGCGTTGTCCAGAATGTCTTGGTATGCTGAAGCATTAAGATTGCCCTTCACTGGAAGTAAGGGGCCTAGCCCAAACCCTGAAAAACAGATGTGTCCCAATACTTTTGTCCCTATAGTGTATCTCTCTCCCTTTTAATGCTGTTGAAAGATCTTCTGAACTACTGATCAGCTTAAATTAAAAGTAATTGTTCTTCTGCCAGAAGCTTCTGGGTTTAATTCACAGCTAGGGTGTGGAGTGTGGAGTTTGCATGTTTTCCCTGGGTCTGAACGGATTTCCTCGGGGTTCTCCGGTTTCCTCCCACAGTCCAAAGACATGCAAGTGAACTGAAGATGCCAGAGTCCCTCCAGGTGAGTGTGAGTGTGTGAATGTGTTTGTGTATCTGCCCTGCAATGAACTGGCAGCCTGTCCAGGGTGTTTCTCTTCTTTTGAGCGCTGGGCTAAGCTCCATCACCCTCCCTGTGTTTAGGATGAGCAGCTCAGAAAATTAATGTACGGATGACTTAATGAATGAAACCTCTTCTGCCCTCTAGTGGTTCTAGAAGTGTTTCTGTTGGGGAAACACAGATGGACTGTACATAAACAACAGAAGGAAGACCAGAAAATTGAAATGACAAACAAGTAAGCTGTTAGAGCTCTTTCACTACAAGACAAAGCCAAGAAAAAGTGTCAGAAATCTGGTTTGTTTTCATGGATATTCAGAATAAAATTGTCTGGAATTTGTAGTAAATCAGAAGAAAAAAAAAACAGCACTAACCTACAGGAACAAAATGCTCCTGAATTAACACAAACTTCATGTTTCATCTTTTTTTAAAACTGAAGGAGTACATTTATTTATTTATTTATTTGGCTCCTGAAGTTAAGATTAGGGATAAGATCACATATGTATACATACACCTATATATCAAAGTTAGTGAATAACCAGCACCAAACAACGACCCACCCCAGCACATCCATGTCCTATACCACAATCCTCCTAACATCCAGCTCCAGTGTTAATACATTGTGTCACAACAGTTTTTCTTCATTTACATTTTGATCAATTTATCATGACAGTACTGATTTGTGAACTCAGCATCATGACTTGGGTCAAATTAAGTGCTGGTTATATTGTTGCGTTCCTAAAAATTATATTGAGATAACAATCAGAGTGAAAAGTAGAATCTTAGAAAGAATTTTAGAATTTCTTAATTTTTGGTGATATCCTCCGTTTGCTTTAAGGACAGTGTACATTTTAGCTGGGGTAGACTTGTTAGTGCAAAAGCCTCTAATTAGTAGATCAATTCCTCCTGAGAGGTGGAAGGGATAATGCACACACACACACACACACACACACTGGATATATTATTATAAAAATCTAGTAATGCTCAATCATGTATGCATATAGTGCCTTGCAAAAGTATTCACCCCCCTTGGCATTCTCTCTATCTTGTTCCCTTACCACCTGGAATTTAAAAGGAATTTTGGGGGGGTTTGTATCTTTTAATTTACACAGCACAACTACCACTTTGCAGATGCAAATTATTTTTTTTGTTGTGAAACAAACAAGAAATAAGACAAAAAAAAAAAAAAAACTTGACCGTGCATAACTATCCCACAATCAATGCTTTGTACAGCCACCTTTTGCAGCAATTACAGCGACAAGTCTCTTCTGGTACATCTCCACAAGCTTGGCGCATCTAGACACTGGTATTTTTGCCCATTCTTCACGGCAAAACTGCTCCAGCTTCTTCAAGTTGGATGGGTGCCACTTGTGTACAGCAATCTTTAAATCATACCAGAGATTCTGAATGGGATTGAGGTCTGGGCTTTGACTGGGCCATTCCAGGACATTCACCTGTGAGTGTTGCTTTAGCAGTGTGTTTAGGGTCATTGTCCTGCTGGACGGTGAACCTCCGTCCCAGTCTCAAATCTCTTAAAGACTCAAACAGGTTTCCCTCAAGAATTTCTCTATATTTTGCACCATCCATCTTTTCTTCAATTCTGACCAGTTTCCCAGTCCCTGTCGATGAAAAACATCCCCACAGTATGATGCTACCCCCACCATGCTTCACTGTGGGGATGGTGTTCTCAGCATGATGAGAGGTGTTAGGTTTGCGCCAGACATAGCGTTATCCTTGATGGCCAAAAAGTTTTATTTTAGTCTCATCTAACCACAGCACCTTCTTCCACATGTTTGAAGAGTCTCCAATATGCCTTTTGGCAAATTTCAAACGGTCTGCCTTATTTTTTTTGGTAAGTAATGACTTTTTCTTGGCCACTCTTCCATGAAGCCCAGCTCTGTGCAGAATGTGGCTTATAGTAGTCCTAAGGACAGATCCTCCCATCTCTGCAGTAGAGCCGCCCAGCTCCTTCAGGGTTATCTTTGGTCTCTTGGTTGCTGCTCTGATTAATGCCCTCCTTTCCCGGTCTGTGAGTTTTGGCGGACGACCCTCTCTTGGTGGGTTTGCTGTGGTGCCATAATCTTTCTATTTTCTAATACTGGATTTAATGGTGCTCCTTGGGATATTCAGGGTTTGGGATATTTTTTTATAACCCCAGCCTGATCTGTACTTCTCTACAGATCAGGCTGTCTCTGAGCTGTGTGGAGAGTTCCTTGGTCTTCATGCTGTCACTTGCTTGGTGGTAGCCCTTACTTAGTGGTGTTGCACTGATGTTGACTCTGGGGGCTATCAGAACAGGTGTATATATACTGAGATCATTTGACACTTAGATTGCTCACAGGTAGATCTTATTTAACTACTTAAGTGGCTTTTGAAGGTAGTGGTTGGGGCTTTAAAGTAAAGGGGGTGAAAACATATGCACGCACCACTTTTCAGTTTTATATTTTTTTTCAGTTATAAGGTTTTTTTCCCCTTTCAACTTTACTGATCTGTAGGGTTTTTTTTTAAGTCCATCGTTTAAAATCAAATTAAAAATCCATTTAAATTCCAGGTTGTAAGGCAACAAAATAGAGAGAATGCCAAAGGGGGTGAATACTTTTGCAAGGCACTGTACGTGTGACATGTGACACATGTCTCATCCCATGGTGTGTGAGTGCGTGTTTTTTGGTTGTGTGTATATGTGTGTTGTGTGTATGTGTGTGTGTGTGTGTGTGTGTGTGTGTGAGTGTGTCTGTGTCTGTGTGTGTGTGTGTGTGTGTGTGTGTGACAGGGCTTGACATTGGCACCCGCCCACTCGTCATATGCGGGTAAAATTCGGCTGTGGCGGGTAATAACTTTAGTCTCACTAGCCACTTTGGCGGGTAGTTTATTCTTTGGT
>JBBPCZ010099515.1:0-11016 GCA_037974445.1 Brycinus macrolepidotus
CACACACACACACACACACACACACAAGACCAGGACCCGGAGTCAAACCCCCAACCCTGGACGTGTGAGGCAACAGCGCCACCCACTGCGCCACCATGCATTTATTAGATTTTATAATATTTTAGTGTGGTTCTGCACATTCTTTCAAAAAGGTTCCATATTGGGTTCTTTGAAGCAATGCCTGAGAAGAACTACGTTTTTTTTTATGTCAAGAAGAAAAAAATGATCTTTTCCCAAGCTGGATTATATCTGAAATGAAAATAACTAAACACACTTAGTGCAGGTATTTCAGACTCTAGCTCCTCGAACAAGTGAGCACCCACAGGCACCCCAAAATCCCTTACAGAGGCAAGGTCAAAGTCACTCAGGTGTGTCAGACCTCTTCCTGTGACACAGTTCACGTCCTTCTGGAGGCGACAGAAGTGTAAGAAATGCATCGTCTGTTTGGATTAAAGATCAATAGAGCTTCCTCTTCCCTTTCCTGCCTTCAGACACTCCACCCAAATAACTCCTCTTAAAGAGACCTGACTATTATTCCCAGTTTACCCAGTTGGACCTGAACTCTGGTTTCACACAGTGGACCATGATCTCCAGGTTCCTCCTGCCTGGAACTGCTTCCAGTCTTAGCCTTTCTAACTGGACTGAGTTTTTACTCAGGATGCTTTTATGACCTCGTGCTTTTATGAATTTTGTTTTGAGAGATATGCTGTGATCTGTGCTTTTTCCTGCAGTGCGGATTTCAGTGAGCACTTCCATTGACTCTGGGTGGCAAAGACCTGCTTGAGATGTGTGGAGGCACTTCAGAGCTGTCAGTGAGTGTGTGGGTCTGACCTGAAGATGGCAGTGAGGCCCTGATCATCTAAACCAAACCACACAGGAACCGCAGAGCTTCCTGAGAGCTGCCGTGTGGCTCAGCACCCACATCTCTAAAATCTTCTGACTCCAAGCCAGGAGTGTGTCAGACAGCAGCTCTGAAGGTACATTAAAATACATCAGTTAAATTAAATAAGAATGATTAACAGAAATTGCCTTGTGTCATGTTTGTGATTTTTTATATGCTAAAAAAAAGCCGGGTGAACACTTTGTGCGGTCGTTTGAATGGATGTAATGGATGATAAATGTCATCCAGAAAATTCCTTTCAGGCGGTTTCAGTGCACTGCTTGTGGTTCCTTAGTAAGACAAGGTTAGGTAACATATTATTCTAATAAATAACTATATTTCATTATATAACCAACATATAAATGTATAAATGTACTGTACAGTCTGATTTGGGCTACATAAAGGTGTTCTGCTTTTGAAAGGTTTGAACTTTTGGCACTAAGATTTAATCTTTTATTAACTAAATCAACCTCATTTCTCTCTAGGCGATGGAAATGAAATTTTTCACCTGAATGAAATGTGTGTAAATCCTGCAGTGCTGGTATTTACACAGCACAGAGAAGTGATTCACTTCCTCTTAAAATAACAGACTCTTGTTTATGATAGTGCCATAAATCAAGAGATCACTTACGAGGCTGGATTTTTGATTTACTTGCTCTTTTCCCACCACATTCAATCGAGAACAAAGTCTGTCTGACTGGCCCCTCTTTTTGGTGAAGTTACTTGGTGACTATCTTTGAAACTACAAGAGAACCACATAATTATATATTACCCTTGTTTTAAATGCACACAGTATATTAATAGAGCAGATTTTTTGTTTTTTTTCCTCATTTCACTTCTTGTTGTAAGATTACCACTGTTGGCCTGTTTGCTATTGTAAAGGTGTAAGAAATAATAGCCACTTACTGCACAGTAGGGCTAACTGCAATGTTAAGTAAATTTAAGGGTACAGTTATAATAAAGAAGATTAAGATTGAGATTAGATTGAGATTGGACTAAAATCTAGGTCACTTAGCTGTAACCATAGATGTAACTTATTTTTGCATCATTAAAAGAAAAGGAGGGATATCAGACTTATTTTTAAAGATCAATAAAGAGGGAGAACAGGTGTGAACAGACTCCCAGCCCTTAAATCACCGCCGAACCTCCGAACCTGAGACCATTAGAGTCCGACCAGCACCAGGTCAGAGCATCCAGTAACCCAGGTCTCTAGAGTGTGTGAGTACAGTATGGTGTGTGTGAGTACAGTATGGTGTGTGTGAGTGTGTGTGTGTGAGAGAGAGAGAGATAGAAAAAACTGAGCTGCAGTTCAGAGATCGACACGCTGGATGTTACTGGTATGTTAAAGAATTCCAGTGAAATAACCATAGAGGACCACAGTATCTGCCACACTGAAGAACTCTGGGTTGAGTGAATTATATTTTCAGCAATCGTAGAATTCTTTGATGCTACTTAGATGCCAGGTTAAGGTCACACACTGATTTTCTGTCGTGGTCTTTGGCCGCCCCATGTATAAACTCTCCTTCCACCACTGGACTGTGTCTTATCACACAAACCACATTCAGTTCTTTCCCACCAACACATTCTCCAGACATGTAATTCTACTCAGGCTGAGAAGACTGAGTTTGTGAAGCATAGCCCGGACTGGGCGCACCACGGGTGGCCTCATCATGGCGTTTTCTGTTCACACGTTCAGAGCCTGTCTCAGTACGGAGTCTGTCTGCTGCCTCCCATTCTCTGGGTTTTGGAAAAGTTCAGCTCCAGACTCTTGAGGACAGCAAGATACGTTCGGTCTACATTTCAAACAGAAGCTTCTTGCTGACGTCTCAGCTCAGCTCGAGACTCTGCATTTCTACCTAATTGATATTAATAAATAATATAGCAACATATCATTGTACACCAAATTTCCTGTTTGTTATCACTGAAACTCATTTGAATTAAAAATATTAATGAAACATCATATATTCACAACATGTGTCTATAAAAGGGCCAAAGACAATAACTGTGGAAGTCCTGGTTATGGTGGAAATAAGATGTATTCAATAAAACTTGACTCCACACAAGTGACCTCCTGGTTCATCCTTAGTAAAACCACAAACTGAGGATTTCCAGGTATTTGATCTTTTCTTGGTTGGATTCATTTTGAACAGGAACCACACTCAGGCCGTGACTGGTGATGTGAAGTCCATAAGAATGAGTCCAGAGACAAGCGCCTATGAAGAAGTGCTGTTTCATTTGATCCTGAAAGTTTAAACAGTTATTCTGATGGTAAACATCCAGCTCGTGTTTGAGACACCATGTCTGCTGCCTTTTTAAGGACGTCTCTCAACAACATGTCTTTTAAGACTCGAATGCACGTTTACAGTTGGTTAAAGGCGAGGAAATGCCACGAGTTGCTCAAACTTTAGTAAACTGAGAGGAAAATGTAATCATCAGCACATCTAATATCTCCATCCACTTTTTATGCGATTCTGGGGTGGGATTAAATTAGCAAAATGGCTTAAGGTCATTATCACTTCGATTAATTCTCATGAAGAATTTAATAAACACGTACTTTGATGTTTTATGATTTTAGGGCACCAATTAGTCAAAAGATGGCGCTGTAACATGCAAATAACTGTTTTGCTGTTTCTGTAAGCAACCTTTAAGCAACCTTGTAAGAAGGGTGTTATGGATGATAATTCAACAAATGTGACTCTCACTGTCCAATCAGATTTCAGCTGATTTCAGTTTGGCAGGTTTAGCACTGGCCGGAGATCGGAACTGTGGAATTTAAATGGTCCGTACACATGGATGTAACCCTAAGATAAACTTTCAAGACAGTTTATCTTGTGAACGAGAAATTTGGTTGATATGATGCATCTCACATTGTTGAATTAAAAAGTAAATCATTGTTTTTACTTTTTACACAAGTTATTTTCATCTAATCCCTCAGAGATTGTCTGATCACAATGTGGATCTAACGAACAAAATAACAAATAAACCTCAGAGAGTTGCTGCGATGCTCAGCCTCCTGCCAAATATATAAATCTCTTATTCTGATACAGGAACGATTTCATAAACATCACATTAAATTTCAAAACTTTGGCAACACATTTCTCTAAATTCCACGGCCAGTTTGACAGTTTGATGTTAACAAATGTTCAGCGCAATAACATGAACAGTAATATTTTATCTGATCAGTGGGGAGGGTAAGAACTACAGCAGTACTTAAGAGAACCCACTATATCCTAAACAGCTGGATGTGTTTTCTGGAGAACCCAAGATATCCTAAAGAGGTGGATGTGTTCTCTGGAGAACCCACTATATCCTAAACAGCTGGATGTGTTCTCTGGAGAACCCACTATCTCCTAAACAGCTGGATGTGTTCTCTGGAGAACTCACTATATCCTAAACAGCTGGATTTGTTCTCTGGAGAGCCCACTATCCGCTAAACAGCTGAATGTGTTCTCTGGAGAACCCACTATATCCTAAACAGCTGGATGTGTTCTCTGGAGAACCCACTATATCCTAAACAGCTGGATGTGTTCTCTGGAGAGCCCACTATCTGCTAAACAGCTGAATGTGTTCTCTGGAGAACCCACTATATATCCTAAACAGCTGAATGTGTTCTCTGGAGAACCCACTATATCCTAAACAGCTGGATGTGTTCTCTGGAGAACTCACTATATCCTAAACAGCTGGATGTGTTCTCTTGAGAACTCGCTATATCTTTAACAGCTGGACGTGTTCTCTGGAGAACCCACTATATCCTAAACAGCTGAATGTGTTCTCTGGAGAACCCACTATATCCTAAACAGCTGGATGTGTTTTCTGGAGAACCCACTATATCCTAAACAGCTGGATGTGTTCTCTGGAGAACCTACTATATCCTGGGGTCAGTATGTGAACTTCAGGCTTAGAGGATGCTGTTGCTAATGGCAACGGAGTGAAGCTGAGTTGAGAGCACACTAATCACAGTGGAACAGACTCTGTTCTGGTGGTTCCAGGCTACAGCTCTTGGAGCTTTGGGTCTTCCTTCTCCAGGTCCTGTGGATGATGTATGTCTTGGTGGGACAGATAAACCTGTAAGTGCTAAAATACTCAATGGACTTTGGAGTCAGTGCTAAAATATAATGAGCTCCACTGCTTTGCAGCTGCACCCCCCAAAAACCTGACAAAGGAAACAAGCAAATTTGTCAGAAATGTTGGTGTTTATTTATTGCACATTGCTATTTAATTCATTGGTTGTTGTTTTCGTTATTATTAGTAGTAGTTGTAGAAAGCAGTAGTAGTTTTTCCTGTAGTGAAATGGAACAGACTGCCCATCAGTATCAGATCTGCACCAACTGTAGCTTGAAAAAGCTGCTAAAAACCTGCACTGTTCTCCTCCGCCTCCTTTTAAACCTTTGCACTTCTATTGCACTTTTAATTGTTCTTCTATGTATTCTTTTATTTATTTTACTTCATTCCATTATATTATTCTGTTTTTATTCTGTTTTATTCATTTTTATTCTATTCCTAATAAATGAACATGAACGTGAACTGGGAGAACACACCCACAGGGGCTTTTGAAAAGGCCCTTCAGAAACAGCAGTAAAATGCTGTGGTGATAAATGTCAGCCGGTGGCCCTCACACAGTTACAAAATGATTTGCTGTGACTTTGCACATAAAAATCTCCCACCCCAAAGCTTTGAGCAAGTGAGTGAAACTGTAAGATGAAATCGGGGTGATAATGTAATATATTTTAGGTTCAGGCTGTCGGCGTTGATTTGTTACCAAGGCAGTTTACGAAGCAGCGAGTGTGAAGATCTTTGACAGAAACCGTCGTGTTGTGAAGCCGTGGATGAAGAGCACTGTTCCACCTCTCCCTTCTATAAAACATTCATTTCCTCAGAGAGGAGTCAGATGTTTGCCATGACCGAATTTACAGTTCACAAACCAACTTTGCTGAATCATCGTATGCTGAAAGAATATAACGAGAACTATAAGGTAAAGTTAGAGAGGAGTACAAAGCTGTTTGATATTTTGTTAACGTGTTCTGTATTTCATCAGTCAGTTCTAATTCAAATGACAAACACACAAACTACATCCACTAATGAGAACTAAACTGTGGAATATGAACTTCTATGTGCTCATTCTGTCATCATCTTTTTTTATGGTACGAAACAATCATTCCAATAAAGCCCTCAGAATGAAAAAGAGTGGGAAAAAAAAAGAAGTCTCCCTCTTGGTGGAGAAAAACAGAATGACAGTAATTAGGAACTCAGAGACTGAGTGACTTCATTTATCTCACGGGTATTGTGAAGCTCACTGATCACTTTGAAAAGTCACAGACTGGTATCTTCATTCATGAACTTCTTAAAATATTAGTGATTGTCATGGACCAGTTGTTTTTGCAGTTCTTAACTGTTGGATGCCTAAATGTGACACCCAGCTCCACAGTTCACTCTCCTCACCGTTAGTGGAGCTCAAGATCATCGTGCCAGGTTGATTGAGGACTTGCTGTGATCTGCACTTTACAAGGACTGGCTGGTGTAACGTTACTAGGGGGGCGGTGGCCTAGTGGTTAGGGAGTTCGCCCTGAGATCAGAAGGGTGTGGGTTTGAATCCCTGGATTGCTAGTGACACCACTGAGGCACCTTTCAGCAAGGTACCATCCCCACACACTACTCCCTGGGTGCCCCTCATTGGTGGCAGCCCCCTGCTTCACTTGGTGAATGGGTTAAATGCAGAGAAAGAATTTCACACTGTGTGGTGTGTTCACGCGTGACTATACACTTTTCTTTGCGAACTTTTGCTGGTTTCCTGGTGTATTGAGTGTTTCTTCTGATCTTTCTTGTCTTTTGTGATTTGATGTTTCCATGTTCTTTGACTTACGGCTCCAGACTCGTCTCCGACTCTCCTTTTTACAGTTTTGACTCTTGCCTGGTTTTTGGACTTTTTTTTGCCTGTTTGCTGATTTTTGGCCTTCTCTGACTCCGCCCGATCACTGGATTGTGTTTTGGCATCACCCCTTTCACACCTGCTCACCTGATGCTGACTCTGGACTGTCTGTCTGTGTAGACTGTGTTTTTATTAACAAACCCCAAACCGTACTTGAGTCTGTGTCTGAAGTTCTTACACTATAGAGCCTTTTAGCTGATTCCCCCTTAAAGAGTCGTTTCTGTCAAAGTGATCCTGAAGAACCATTTTAAAGCTGAAATGACTTCCACATTACGTAACTGTCATACTGTATTTTACTATTAAAAATAATATCTAAATGACATTATAATTATCTATGTTTATGATTTTCCAATAACTACATGGGAACCTTTCCTTTTTACTAGAGAGGAAACGGAGCCAAAAGAGCACAAACATTCTTTAAGCACGTGGCCCAGATTCCATTCATTATATGAGTGCAAATTACATTAAGAATGATTCTGGCCTGTTGTTCGGCCTGCATGTTCTGTGTCTCAGTAGAAGTTTCCATTGACGTTTGTGATTGTAGTTGCTGGTCAGTTTCTAATAAGGGGTGAGAGATTTCTGTATTAAAGAGACTGAAGTGTCATAAGATTTATGTTTTGTCCTCACATCAGAAAAGTGAAAATGTGAGTTTGTGTATAAACTGCGCACAGTAGCTTATCCAGAACTCCCAGAGCTTTTACGCCTCTCACAACTGAATGTTTCTAGATTTTCATTTCCAATATTAAACACTTTAGGCCAATGCTTATTAGACCTGCCTCACCCTGTACACGTACTAACAGCATCACACTCATCACAGCAAACATGGCTTTAATTCTTGTTCTCTTTCTTTTCTCATGAACTTTGATAGACTTCTCACATTATCCATTGCTTTTCATTGGTTAATGTGATACTGATGTCTAATGTTTAGGCTCAGAGTTTCTTCTGGGTTCTTCTTGAGGGTTTTTTTTTTTCATGCCACTGAAGTGCTTGGTGTGGGATTTCTGTAAAACTGCTTTGTGGGAATGCATGTTGTTAAAAGTGCTATTTACATACATTTAAATCGGATTTAATTAAACGTATAGGCTTGATCTGAGCCACATTAGGTTACATTACAGTTATATCACCAAACCCATTATTGTAAAACTTATCCTGTCCTAATCATACCTTACTTTTTCTTTGCCTTTATTGGATTCTACACCCATTTTCTATTTCATTCATTGTTCTACATCCATTTTCTATTTTGTTTATTGTTCTACACCCACGTGAACTTTCCAGTACTCCTGTATTTTCTGCAGCATAAAACGTGTCAGTTATTTTATGTCTGCGTTGTGTCCAGTCACCTCCACACTCATTCGCTGCGGCTGGAGACAGTCCATGTTTTATTGTCTCCACAAAAAGAACGGCTTGTGCTCTCCTGGTTAGAGCTTCGGTTGAGGCGTTGTTTAATGTTGTAAAATGAGATCTTTTGCAATGACCTGCACAGTGTCATGACCTCACTAGATATTTGCTCTGGCACTCATCAGAATCAGAATCAGAATCAGAAAACTTTATTGATCCCGGAGGAAATTGCTTGTGTTACGGCTGCACAGACCCACAGAGACACAGAGACAAGAACAATATCAAATAAAATAAAAAAATGAAATAAATCCAATAAAAATCTGTAGAAAAAAAACTCAATATGAGATACACTATGCTATATACACAAATCCTGGGGTATAAATACTAAAGATAAATAACTTCCAGTTAAATGAATTACTGACACAGACGGTAGTTAGGAGTCTGTTACTGCTATAATAGAGATCAGTAGCAGATCAGTAATATGTTCATAAGTTGTGATATTGCACATGGTAAGACTATAGCGCATAATAAGATTTTGCACATAATGAAATGATTTAGCACCCATTTAGAAAACTTCACATGACACCGCACATGGTAAGACTTTTGCACATAATAAGATATTGCACATAACGGTAATGTTTAGAACCTGATAAGAACATTGCAGATTATTGCACATCAGCCCATTTAACACAATGCAAGGGTCACAGCCAGAGTCAGACCAGTTATTAACAGGCCAGTGGAAAAGCCGCAGTCCTGCTTAGCATCACCTACCGGACAATGTATTTTTATTTTAACACAACTTTAGATGCAGTTTTAAAACAGGTATTACACTCTAGAATAAAACAGCACTTTTAAAATGACCCACAACTTTCACACAAATTAGAAATAATTCTGTGAGGCAGGACACTGACAAATACTAAATTGTTCTGTTGCTTTGTTTAAAGAATAAATATGAATCAATATAGCCTACTGATACCGCATCTGTAACAGTTTCAGAAATAAAATCTGAATCAAATTTCCTTTAGATTGCATTTGCATGAATTTCTGGTCTACGTGCCATTTGCATTCATAAGAATAGTAACTTGGGTTCTGCAGTTTTTTTTGGGAGTAACTTTGCTTCCCAATCCCAGGACTCCCAGTGGCACCACTGAGGTATCGTGCCCACACACTGCTCCCCGGGCGCCCCCTGTTGGTGAGAGCCCCCTGCTTCATTTGGTGAATGGGTTAAATGCAGAGAATGCACAGCGTGCTGTGCTCTGCTGCGCTGCGTTGTGTTCACGCGTGACTATAAGGGGCCACTTTACACTTTTACTTTACTTCTGTTTGTTGCACGTGGCAGGAATTCTGGATATTTTTCTCTTCATCAAAGGAACTGAGGATCAGTTTTGTTTTGTTTTTTTCCCCCCCAGAGCTGAAGCCACTTTGGTTACAAAGCGCGCGCCAGGAACTGTGTCACGACCCTCGTCAGATAAAAACCTCCTCCTAAGCCTAACCTCCACCTCCAGCCTCCAGAGGCGCGTCCGCGTGCGCGCGCACAGCCCTGCAGCTCCGTGATCCGGACACACGCGCGGGTTTTACCGTGAGGGACAGCTTTCAATCATGAAATCAGAACACGAGATCTGACGCCCTTCCGTCAGAACAGAATGGACTGAGCGGGACCTCCTGCGTGCTTGGTTCTTCTTCAGGACCGGACCCCGTGGAGAGCCGCGCGCACGAGCTCCGGAGGATCCGCTTTAACGCGCGCGCCAGTGTTCATCTAAACTAAAAAAAAGGAGCGTTTCTTTATTGTTATCGTTATTATTATTATCATTATTATTGTTATTATTATTTTGAAGTGGAACCGAGACTCGGAGTGGCACCATGGACAGCGAATCAGGTAGGTGGGAGGGTGGTGGGATGCGGGGGGGGGGGGGAAGAGGGGTTGGTGATTGCCAAACATATGAAGGCATTAAAAAAAAAAAAGATCTCGTGAGTTATGTGTGGTTATGTGTGGTTACAGAAACAGGACGTGCACGCGGTACTGGACTGACAGTGCTGAACTCCTGACTTCTCCGTGGGAAAAGGTCACGCGAAGTCGCCCTGAACTCCTCCGCTGAATCAGTGCTGACCGTGGGATGATCACTGGGTATCTAAAGTTTCACACACTCCGGGGCTGCACTGCGCACTCACTCCGCTTCAGAAGCTTTAGAAGTGTTTTGGTGTAGCAGAAACTGACCGAACATCATGAAACAATGTTGCACTTTCATCCGTTTTATCCCTGAATGGCGCCACAGAGCCCGTAAACCGCGCGCGCTGTTTCATCTCACGTCTTCCTCGTTTTTTTTTTTTTTTTTTTGGAAAAGTGAAACAGACGTAAAGTTAAATATTCACCACTGCGATATAAAAGTTAAAGGCTTCTCTGAACTGTGTTCACTCACAACACTGACACCTCTCCCGCCGTGTTTTGATTTGTGGTTCACAGAATTCCAACGTCAACTCATGTTTTTGTACAATAGAGTCTGTTTCCCTCCTGCACGCCTCATCTCCAGGGAGAACAGGCTCCTCAGCCAAGGTCATGGAAACCCGTCCCGAATCTGCACTGGGGGAACTGGTCTTGGATCTAGTTTCACTGGATAACCTCATTAGAGACTGTATTTTATGCATTACTTGCATTCAGAAAATCAACCCTTGGGAATTTAGGCTGTGTCTGATGTACTGAATTTTTTTTTGTGGTTTCATGTTCATGCACTGTCACAGAAATTACAATTTCAAACCACCCCATTCATTGACTTCAAAGCCAGCTGGTGGCCCAGTAGTTAGGGAGTTGCCCCTGTGATCAGAAAGTTGTGGGTTTGAATCCCAGGACTGCTAGTGGCACTACTGAGGTACCCTT
>JBBPCZ010099526.1:0-11016 GCA_037974445.1 Brycinus macrolepidotus
ATAAATTATTTATATGTATTATTTTTAAATTTTCTCCAAACATTTTTTTGTTTGGAATTTTGAATCAAGTGTGGTCAGTAGTGTATAACAGTGACATGCACGTTTTACACAGACACAAATTGCAAAAACAATAACCAGGAAAAAAATGATGCAGTCTCTTTTTTTTTTTTCCATGGCTGTGTACATGTATATACATGGCCTTACTAAGGTCGCGGGTACCTAGAGCCTATCCTAGGATCTAAGGGCGCGAGGCAGGGACTCACCCTGGGCGGGGTGCCAGCCCACCGCAGAGAGCACGCACACACACACTCCATTAATTCACACACTCACACCTACGGTCAATTTAGAATCCCCAGTTCACCTGATGCGCATGTCTTTGGACTGTGGGAGAAACCGGAGAACCCGGAGGAAACCCACACCACCACAAGGAGAACATGCAAACTTCACACACACACACACACACACACACACAAGGCCAGGACCCAGATTTGAACCCCCAACCTTGAAGGTGTGAGGCAACAGTGCTACTCACTACGCCACCATGGGGCCCATTCCAGAATTCTATATTCTATTTTCAGAAAAACTATGTATTAGCAAAAATTGGTCAACTCGGTTACAGATGAATTGGGTGAAATATATATTGTCAACAAATGTAATACAATTTAAAACCCCATCTTCTTTAATAGAACTTTTGTCTCTACATCCTTTCATTAAATTCTATGTCTGTCATGTCTGGTCTGTCTTGGTCACGCCCCCAAAGGAGTCCGTCATCCGAATATTGACAGCTCCGCCCTGGACGTGAAGGAGTGACGTCATGTGTTGTTGTGTGTGTGGTTCTCACGTGTCTAGCCAGCCAGGTGTAAGCTCTTAGCACATTAGCTGGTTGCTAGGCACAGGAGGACAGGTCCACCTGTGTTAGATTTAAGTTAAGTATGCCTCATTTATGAGTTCATTGTTTCTGTCGTGTGATTGGTTGTCTATGTGTTTGTGTCAGGTTAAAGCCGAGCCGATTCAGAGAATCAGTGCGTGGTCACCCAGACTCTTCCTATGCATGTCTCGGGTTTGTACAGCTCATGTTTCTGTATGCTCATGCCTATGTGTTTGTTTCAGTCAGCTGAAGCCTACTGAGATCGTTGGAACACCTCCTCTGAGGACTGTTTCCCTGGTGGCAGTGGGGGAGCCTTCCTGTGCTAGCTGCTTCAGCTTTTGGACTGGTTTCATGCTATGTGTGCTTCACTCTACAGTCAGCCACGGCTGAGTGTCCTAGCCCAGGCAGCGGACGCTCACAAACAACAGCCGGTGCACTCTGCTCAGCATGAACACTCCAGGTGGCAGTAGGAGTGTGTTCGAGCCCAGGACTTTGCATCTAAAGGCATTCAAAGCATACCTCTGTCCTCCGTGCTTCCAGTTTTCGGACTATGGACTCAGACCGCTCCACTACGGTAATATAGTGTAACTAAATACCAGCCGGACGGCTCCAAACAGTATACTAGCCGAGTAGCCGTGTGTTTTGTCTCCATGCTCTGGGCTATGTTATGTAATGTTTAGGTCTAAGCCTCTTTGCTAAAGCTACGTTCTTCGTTCTATGTTTTGTGAGCTCGCTGAGCTCTAGTGCTTCCTTTGCTTCATTAAAAGAACTTGTGAGAATCTTCAAAAGGTGTCCTGCAGTCTGTCCATGCTGTGCACCCCCGCCATGACAATGTCTAACAGATAGGGACTTTTTGTTTTAGAGTATAAAATCAACACATTTAACTGAAAGGTTTCCAATATGGAATGCATTATCTCTTAAAATAGCTTTAAAAATAAATTAAATGCTTTGAAATTAAATGCATGTGCGAAAGTATGTTAGTTGTGACACAGCTTCTAATATGTATTTGAAAAACAAAACACATGTTGAACACATTGATGAATAATAGAGTTGACCTCAACAGAGTTCGTGGTCATGATGCAGGCTGAACCAAAGTCACATCCTGGCCTCCTTCCCTTTGTTATCAGAGGATAAGGAGGCCAGTGACAAAGGACCAGAGACTGGCGATGAAAGAGACTGGCAATGTGTGACCAGGAGACCGGGAAGCCATTGGCAGGGGACCAGTAGACTGGGAAGTCATCAGCGGGGGACCAGGATCTGGGAGGCCTTCGGTGGGGGACCAGGGGACTGGGTGATCAAGGACAGGGAAACTCAGAATCCGAGATTGACAGTAGGGGACCAGGGACCTTGGAGGTTGTCAACAAAGTGCCAGGGGACTGGATGGATGATGGGCAAGGATCAGGATGCTGAAAGGCCAGCGATGGGGAGCTTGGAGGCTTGGTGGCCGACGATGGGGAACCAAAAGGCTGGGCGTCCAATGAGAGGAGACCAGGAGGCTGGGTGTCTGACGAGGCGGTAACTGGAGACAGGGCTGTCAGCTTGGTGTAATCTGAAGATGGGGCTGCTGGTGAGGCGGGACCAATAGACTGGACTGCCAGCGAGGTGGGACCAAGAGACGGGGCTTCCAGTAACCCAGGACTCAGTGATATCCTTAGTGACAAAGGAGGGCATTGAGGGTTCAGTGACATCTTAAGCAATGGAAGAGGATGCTGAGGATTCAAACGCCCCCTCAGCGATGTCTTCAGCAACAAAGGGGGTTGCTGAGGATCTAAGTGCCCACTCCCCAATATCTACAACAATGAAGGGGGGGCACTGATGATTCGAATGCTTGCTCAGCTGAATCTTAAGGGACCCGGGGGGGGGGGGGGTATGGACCCAAAAGCCCCAGGTACAGTGCAGCTCTCAGCACCCTCGGCCTCACCACACCACCCATGCCTCTTGGTCACTTCCCAGCCCCGCCCCGAGCCCTGGGGATGGTTCATTGGGAGAGAGGCTGGCATTCCCCTCAGGGTGGCCTTAACCAAGTCCACTAGCCAGCTTATGCACTCATCTCCACATTTCATAGAGAAGCACCAACCGGTCGAGCAGCTTGCAGCTGCCCCGGGGGCTTGCCTCTCTCCCTTGCTTGGCCCAGTCACCTACCAAAGGAGTAAAGTAAAGTGGCTCCTTATAGTCACGCGTGAACACACCGCAGCACAGCACACAGTGTGAACAATGTGAAATTCTTTCTCTGCATTTAACCCATTCACCAAGTGAAGCAGAGGCGCCAACGAGGGGCGCCCAGGGAGCAGTGTGTGGGGACGGTACCTTGCTCAAGGGTACCTCAGTGATGACACTAGCAGTTGGAATCGAACCCAGAACCTTCTGATTGCAGGGCAAATACCCTAACCACTTGGCCACCTGCTGCCCCAAGACAAATCAATAAGTGGAAAGCTTCAACACCTTGGAGAATGCGGGCATCGATCCCGCTACCTCTCACATGCTAAGCGGGCACTCTACCATTTGAGCTAATTCCCCGTAGCTGTGGAGATAAATGGCTCACTACATCCATTTTTTATGGTTGGTCCATCTGTGACATGTTGGTTAGGGAGGAGTAGAGGATGTACATGTGAGCAAGGATCTTTTATTAATGAAAACAAACACAACACATAAGAACCAAACACAATCAATTGATATTTAAATGAAACTATAGACTCAGACAGGGATACTTGTACAGGGTCAGAATGGGGAACACCTGGGAGAGGAGTGGCTACAGCTGAACTCACTGATCAGGAGGGCAGGACAGGGGTGAAGCCGGAAACCAAAACAAAAGTCACATGGCACATGTGAAAACAAAGGCAGGAAGGGGAAAAACAAGGCGGCATGTTACACTCAGTTGTGGAATTAAACATGTATTCACAAGAATGAACAAAAATACAATTCAGAAAAAAGTATTCAGACTCTATATAAAAATATACATATATGTAAAGATAAAAAATGGTAATACATCCAAAAAAGTGTAATTCTGAAAAAAAAAAAAAATGCTGTTCTTGTGCAAATTGCACTTGGTGTCATTATAAAAGATGATATTTCTTACAACAAGCAGAAATTATGGTGGTGTAGGTAATGCTAAAGAAATTCACAACCAATTTTCAAAAATATAGACAAAAGCAGATTTTCTCACCCAGTTCATCTTGCAGGAAGCTGTCTGGTGGATTCACATACTGCATAGTGGCTATGTTAAGCTTCCAGTAATGTTTAGTGCAGCGCACAGTCCTGGTACACACACACACACACACACACAGAAAGTATATTATTTACTAGTAAAGCACAAAGACATTTTCTGAAAATCTAAATCCAAAATCCTAACCAAATTCACCAAAAGGCAAATCAAATAAATTAGTCAAAAGCAAGTTAGCTCAAAATGAAACACTGCTTTTAAAACATAGAAATCGAGAGAAACCATAAATATTTCTAATGACCAACTAGACACTAGTACAATTAACTAAAACACTTTTGCTACAAGCATACATTCCAATAGAAACCTATCAGAAACATACACCCCAATTGTAAAAGTAAATTAGGGAAAAAAGAAATAATCAAACAGCCAATCAATAGAATGAATATATTCATCAGACAGAAATGAAACAGAGTGAATTCATTCCGTCTGGGAGCTGGAACAGTCCAATGGGCTTCATCTAAAACTCATTTAATATCCACTCTAACCAGACAGTGTGGTTTATGGCCATCACAATACAATATTCTTAGCATTTACAAAATGTTCATTTTAGATTTCCACCTGCACAGATATACTGGAATATACAAGATCAACAGAAATGCAGTAATGTGAATTGCCTGTGATCTTCTCTGATCACCCTGATTATGAAACCAATTATCAAAAGTAGTTTTCAATACCAAGTTCACTCTTGGTATTGAAAAAAACACAACAAAAGCGGCAGAAGCAAAACTGTGTGGAATTAGAGGATGAATTAGAGGCTGGCACTTGCTACTTGACTGGAAACACCTATAAAATACCAGGTACACTTCATCGTAAAATGAAACAATAGCTGAAGATTGTTTGGGAAGTAGCACTAGCAGGCATAAAGACTGGGCTTCTCTCTATTTGAGTTATTGCCGGGCTTTCCCAGTCAAGTGGAAATTTTGTCTATATATAGCCAATTAGGGATGAGCAAAGATGCAAATCAAAATGTATTTTTAAATAGGATTACTAAATACCTTCATTGGAACTGTATCAAAAATAAACTATAAAATACAGCAGTTTATTATTATTTGAACATAGCAGCACCATGTATTCAAATAAGCTACTGTATTTTTACATTTTCAAGCTACTGAAAATTCTTTTCCAAAAGAGCATCAAATCACTTTGCAAACTTTCTATTTATCAGCATATTTGATCTCTCCCTTCACCCCTACACTGAATGATTAAGCAGATAATGTTTGAGAGCAGCTTTTCATTGACAAGGCGTGTCATTAATCTGACAACAGTCAACAGATCTGACCTGCCTGTTACATCCCAGATCCCAACACGTTGCTGTGATCACACAAAGGAAGGTTAGTTTAATGTTTAATTAACTGTTTGTTAATGACACAATTGTATCATAAATTTGTTACTTGGTGTTTAGTAATGCAAGACATACTTTGCAATGCTACTTTTGCCAGACGTGAGGAGGGAGAAGAGGGGTGTGTGGCTTTGCGGCTGTAGTGTGTGATGTAAATGTCCGTGACAGAGGGGATAGAGACCCTGGTGATCTTCTCAGCTGTCCTCACTATCCTCTGTAGGATCTTGCGATCAGAAATGGAACAATTTCCATATCAAGCTGTGATGCAGCTACAAAAGTCCACCACGAGCTCCTTGGTTTTGCTGACATTCAGTTGGAGGTAATTCTCCTAACACCACGCGGTCAGGTTCCCCACTTCCTCCATGTATGCTGTCTTGTTGATGGAGATGAAGCCCAGCACTACCGCGTCATCAGTAAATTTGACGATGGGAGTTGGAGTTGGAGCTGTGTGTTGCCATGCAGTCATGGGTGTAGAGGGCATAGAGCAGAAGGCTGAGTACACAGCCTTGTAGAGCTCCTGTGTTGAGTTTGATGGTCCTGGAGACACAACTAACATCACCTGTGGTCTGCCTGTGAGGAAGGTGAAAACCTATACACACATGTGGATAGTCCCGGGTCTCTCAGCTTGTTGAAAAGTCTGTGGAGGATTAATGTATTGTAAGCTGTGATGTAGTCAATGACCAGCAGTTTTACATAGTTCCCATGTTTCTTATCGGTGGGGCTGAGGGCGGTGTGCAAGATGTGGGAGATGGTGTCTGTATGGGGTAGTAGGTGAACTGGTGTCTGTGGAGCTGGGGATGGATGACATGATGAAGTCATTAATGAGTCTCTCAAAAATCTTCATAGTTACCAATGTTAGTGCAACAGGCCGGTAATCATTCAGGCATGGCGGCTTATTTTTCTTTGGTACTGAGACAACAGTGGACAACAGTGGATCTTTTAAAGCATGTGGGGACCGCAGACTGAGCCAGAGAGAGCAGGAGAACTTGCAACACAGTCTAATCCAACCATACACCAGATTTTATTTTACATTAAGATCTTCAGAAGTGCTGGAAGACACCATGTAAAACATATGCTGTAATACTATAAAATTTCCATATTGATTTACAGTATCCTGTAGTAAGCTATAGTGTCCTGTAGTGAACTATAGTATTCTGTTGTGTCCTGCAGAGAACTGTAATATTTTGTAGTGTCCTGTATTGTCAAGAGACTGAACGTTTGGGAGCAGAATGCTGAGCAGCGGAGGGTGATGAGCTTGTTTCCTCAGTCTGTTCCAGTGTTTTTTTGTTTGTCACTGCGGGGCCTAGTGGCCACATCCTTTGTTCTTGTCTGTACTTCTCAGGTGACTACGATGAAATGGATTTGAAAAGTTCAAAAACTAAATGTGGAACCTGTTGATATGTGGGCATAAAAGACTGGAAAATTTAATAAAATACTAAATGAACACACAGTTTACATGGAGCAATCAGAAAGGCATCTGAACATAGCCAAGCCATACTGGAATAATCAACTGAAATTGGCCACTTTGGTCTTTACTGCATAAAATGAACAAGTCCATTTTCAATTACTTATGCGGCTATTTATTGTCATCTAAAATTCCATGATCGTGAAAGGCCTAACGTGCAATGGCAATAAAATTGTATTTCATTCCATTCTGTTTTACATTTATGTGAGTGGAACACAAGCATTATGATGTTACATTAAACCTGATAGTATTTTACTGAGTTTACATTAAACACAGAAACAATAATCGGTGACCATTAAAACATATTGTACTGTTCAAGGACCATTACTCTTTTCTTTTCTCCCTTTTTAACTCAAAATTGATTGGAGTTCTTATGGGTAAATTTCCAAAACCATAACATCAGAACAGCTTTGACAGATGGGCTATTCGTATATGTGGGGGTTCCAGTGGAACGTCCCCAGAACTTGAAAATGTGTAGTTTTCTTAAAAGTTTGCCTTAAGTTATTCAAAACACTCCCAGAATGTTACCGCAACCTCATTATTGGTATACTAGGAATGTTGTTATTGATTTTTAGAGTTAACAAATAGAGTTCTAAGAATGTTACCTCAACCTCATTTGTACCAACAATGTAATGTTCTCAGAACATTGCTGCTGAACATTCTAAGAACACAAAATTGTACAGCTTTTTAAAATGTTCCTAAAATGTTTTTCTTCACTTAAGCAGAATGCTCTCAAAACATTATCTCAACATCATTTGCATTGGCAATTTAACATTTTAGGAATGCTGTCTTGCCACATTCTAAAACCCTATATGGCTTGGTTTTTATATATTTTTTCAAATTATTGTTAAGTTAGTAGGTCATTGCTTGAACGTTCTTCCTACCTTTGTTTTCAAACAAAAATAACCTAAATCTAAGCAACCTTCTTTTAACATTCCATTAACATCTTCAGTCTCTCACTTCTGTTTTAGTTTTCACTTCCCTTTTTTACATTTGTTAAAAAATCCTTTGACTATAAAAATCCTTTGACTATATATTGTATACTGAAAATATTTTTCACTATACAATATTTAGTAATGTGATTTAATAATGGTAAAATACAACCACAACTGCTATGATAACACTGAGACTGAGCTGTTGGTTTATTAAGTACACCTACCTGGAAGTCATTGGACACACATAGGTGCATACACTGTTTAATCTGTCCTCTTCTTTCCTATCATCAGTGATTACTTTCTGACCACAGGTAATTTGGATGGTGGATCATCCTCAGCACAGCAGTGACACTGACATGCTAGCAACATATTAGTGTGTGTAACAGTGGTATGTGTAAGGGGCCAGTCTGGGGTTGGCAGATGGAGACTGCTGCTCCCATGCTGGCCAGCAAGAGGGGGTGGAGGGTGCCTTCCCCTCGCAACCAGCCAGTCTTAGCCACACCTGTGGACACTCCCTTACAACTCATGCTCACACGTAGGCTCACACCTCTTTCTTTCATGCTGATCATTGACAACACCAGTAATTTGACATTTCTCTTGAGCTCTCAAGTCTATTTTCCTAGTGCTCACTGCAGCACGCAGAACATTGTCACATGCATATGCAAGCTCCAGCCATGGTGCATTTTTAACCCTGTTGCCAAAATCTATTTTGCTCCCAACCCATCATGAGTTTGAGCCTTGGCCACAGTGTGTTTTTAACCCTGTCACTGGGTCTATTCTCGTTCTGCACTTGGGTTCTGCTTTAACTTGAACTTAGGTTGCGTTCATTGTCTCCCAACTGACGGAGTAAGCATTGGCTTGGCTACCCTCATCTGGGAGGGGCAACCTGAGCTGTGCACCTCTGTAGATTGTTTTACAGAGGAACTGGACAGAACCTTCTACCACCCCAGCTGCAGGAGGGAAGCTGGCCCTAGTCTCCTTCGCATATGCCAAGTTTCTGGGAGGCAGTATCTATATTAAGGCTCATCTGGTCACCGTGGTTCATCCTGCTGTGAGCTTCACAGCAAGGCCACACTTAGGAACACACTTAGGCCCACCCTCATCCTCCAAGGACTTGGAGGAATTCCTCAGTGTAACCTTGCTGTTGGGCTCACAGCAGGAGGAAAGCTTCCAGGCCTTCATTGACTCAGGTGCACTGAAGAACTGAGGAATGCCTGCGAACTTGAGGAAGGCCTTGGGGGTCACAGCAGGAGGAACATCTCTGGGCTTTTGTAGACTCAGGTAATGCACACAACTTCACTGACATCACCCTGGTGACCAAACTGAAATTGCCTGTTGTTCTCTTGGGCCAGTGGTGGTCACCCAAGAGACCCAACTACTCATTCTGCGGATGGGCCACCACAGTGAGCAGGTGATACTCTTGCTTATCACTGTCCCTGACCTTCCACTGATTCACAGGTTCCCCTGGCTGCAGTGTCACAACACATGCACTAACCCTGATTGATGGCAGTCTAAGGTCCCCAGTGTCAGCGGTCATGTCTGGGGTTGTCAACCCCCCCAGCCAAGACCCCTTCTTTCCCACCCAGCTCACCTGAGCTATCTTGAGACCACTGACTACTGGGACCTCCAGGAGGTCTTCAGTAAGCAGAAGGCCCAGGTCTTTCTGGCACACAGGCCGTATGACTGTGCCATCAACCTCCTGCCTGGCACCACTCCCATTAGGGGTTGGCTGTATTCTCTATCCAGCACCTAAAGGAGAGCCATGGAGGATTACATCCTGAACCTAGACTTACAGTTCAAGGCAGACAATGAATGGCTACTTCAGGAATCAACTGGCTCCTAAGCAGGTTCTAGCATAGTTACCCTGGGTTCTTTTGCTCCAGCTAGTAACAGCTCATCTGCAGGTTCCAGGGAAAGAGGAATGTATGCATGCTCACTATGTTCCTCTGCTAACTGAGCCTTATTTATTTAGGATCATTTAGAGGGAAATGCAAAGGAGGAGATTAAATTGCACTAGAGCGGAGTGAGGAGACCCACCCAAGGTTTTAGCTATTGCATGGTTGTGCCCAGTCATATGTAGCCCTGCAGCATGAGTTCTACTCCATGATCGATTTATAGAGCATGTTCTTGCCCTGGAGTTAAAGCGATTTGTCCACTACCAGCGTATTGTTACTTTGTTGGATGTAGCTACTCTCTCTCATCAGCTCAAGGCCTACAGTATTGTTGGCAGGGCAGTTCGTGTCCAGCCTCTCATATTAGTCATGCACTCATATTAGATCTTTCACTGGTCCAATCCCTAATATGGCAGGGCCCTCCTACTTCTCTCACCGGCAAGAAAACTGAAGCCCACTGAGCTATTGAGTCATGGCTCAAATGGGGTGTCTACTGGCTCTATGAAAGGTACTACAATGGGGGAAATAATTATTGAACCCCTGCTGAATTTGTAAGTCTGCTCGCTTACAAAAAAATGAACAGTCTCTAATTTATTAGGTAGTTTCATTTTTATGGAGAGAGACAAAATATCAACCAAAAATCAAGAAAAAAACATATTACATAAAAGTTATATATTGATTTGCATGTCATTGAGTGATATAAGTATTTGATCCCCTACAACCCAGACTGGCTGTGTGCCCATGTTGCACACAGATTACAATCAATCTATCAATTACAGATACTTCTTAACTCGTTATGTGTATAAAGCACACCTGTCCACAGAATCAGTTTCTTCCATTCCAACCTCTCCACCACCATGAGCAAGACCAAGCTGTCAAAGGACGTCAGGGACAAGACTGTAGACCTGCAAGAGGCTGGAATGGGTTACAAGACCATCAGCAAGAAGCTTGGTGAGAAGGTGACAACTATTGGTGTGATTATTTGGAAATGGCAGAAATATAAAATGACCATCAATTGCCCTCAGTCTGGAGCTCAATGCAGTATCTTGCCTCATGGGGTGAGGACGATCATGAGAAAAGTGAGGGATCATCCCAGAACTACACGGGATGAGCTTGTTAATGATCTGAAGGCAGTTGGGACCACAGTCACTAAGAACACCATTGGTAACATTGGTAACATCATAATGGACTGAAATCTTGCAGTGCTCGCAAGGTCCCCTGGCTCAAGAAGGCACATGTACAGCCAATCTTAAGTTTGCCAGTGAACATCTAAATGATTCAGAGAAGGCTTGGGAGA
>JBBPCZ010099578.1:0-10582 GCA_037974445.1 Brycinus macrolepidotus
TATATAATGCCTTCTCCAGTTACAAAATAAGACAAATCACTAATTATCAGGAGATTTATTAATAAAATAATTTCAGACTTGATTATTGGTTATCCAATATAACAGTTCCTCCGATTCTGAAAAAACTTTATATAAAGCTTATATATATATATTTAGATTAGCTTCTCTAAAGCATCTAAAAGTAGCAAATCCTGCTTTTTCTACTCAGACTTTCTACTTCTAATGATACGAAATCACACAATGAGTGTGTGTGCTGTTTTGGGCCAGATCAGATTCCTTCTTTTTTTACCTTCCGATACCAGATCCAGCATTTTCTGCTCATATCGACCGATATCAGATGCAAACCTCTGATTGAACACCATTCAAATGCCTTATTCAACTAACTAGTCTATTAATAAGTTGGTGTGATATATCAGGAGACCATCAAAATACTGTAATATTTCTGTTACTTATTTATTTTTCTGTGATTTTCTGCTGTTTAAGAAATTTGGCAATTGATATTTTAGCCGCTAAAATAAAATCTAAGACATAAATAGTGTCTGACATCAGTTACTGGCATTCAAGGCAACTTTGTGTTTTCACTTATTAAGTTTTATGTACTACAATCCCGAGCATGCATTGCATTATACAAATATGTCATACAACCTCTGAGAACATGTACAGTAAAGACAAACATAGACAAGATATTCAGGTTCACAACAGCACATCTGATTTCCATCTACACTTGACAGCTGGCAGGAAAACAAACTAACAAACAAAGCATAATAATGTTTCAAAGAGCCTCCTCTTTGTATTCACCTCAAAGGAAGATCAGGAAAATCTGTATCGATCATTACATTTTTATATCAGTCAGGCCCACAAAAACAATATCTCAAATATAGACTTTACCGTACACGGCTGATTTGTTCTCATAGTGTATCAAACAGACTGTCTCACACACACACACACACACACCCACACAGACACACACACACAAACGCACACACACACACACATTTACAAGTGCAAGGCGAAACCAAGGGCGACAAAAGTGGCCTTTCCAAAGCGCTATCGCTAACGCCGCTTAGCTCGTCTCACCTTTCAAACCGCCTGGAAATCTTCCTGAAAGAGCGCGGCTCGATTGCAGACCACCGATATAATTGTCCTCCCACCCCCCTTTTTTTTGCCATTTCTACCCCTCCGTCGATAACAGACCCTCTTTTTTGTAAAAGCCTTGAGTTCACTGGACCGGGCGGCTTTCTCCTGGGCAATCTATGTAAGCGTATATGGCCCTGTCTAGGAGCGCCACGACTGGACGACGCATGTTAAACACTCGCATGCCTGTGCTCTAATTGGCCGAAACAGTTGAGCACGGGCAGCGGGGTAGAAGTGGCTGCCTCAGGCCAAAACTACTTTGGGGATGGACGTGGAACGAGTGATGGTGTAGAAAACTAATGTGGACAAGTCAGCCGAGATGATATTAGTTCTAGTGTGACTAAACTACAATATCAAACTCGATTCCCAGGCACATGAAGGCTCTTTGAAACACTCTGGGCCCAAAGCACCAAGTCTTTGGCTTAAGTTTCAGGTGCATATGGGGCCTAATTGTACAGTTTATGGACTGGGTGCTGAAAAAACGCAAGATGCATTTTTTTCCGTCAGGTGTATGATTCAAGATTTAAGACATACAGGTTAAGCAGTAAAATGTGTTACCTAGGTCTCTCTAAGACTGTGCAATTAAAAAGTAACAGCAATAAAAAATTGAAAAAACAAACACTCGCAGACTAAGGTATCAAGAGTAAAAATATATTCAAGGAAGTAAGGATGGACTATGATAAATAAGTGGAATGGTGTGCATGAGTGTAGACTGTTTATGGTAGAGAACATCGGGCAAACACTGAAAATGAACAATGTACAAAGTGGCATAGTGCTTGAAAGGATGAATCGAGTGTAGGAGTTGACACTGAACGGTCATGAGATTATATAAATAGCGAAAAATCAAAGCCGTGCGGTAGGCAGTTAAAAAAAAAAAAGAAAAGGAGCGTAGCACTGAGTAGAATAATATGACGCATGAGTAGTGGAATGTGAAATTAGTGCATGTTAGTGCATGTAAGAATCTGCAAAGCCTTTTGGTCAAGGGTGGAGCAACTCCCGAACCAGGACGTAATGTTTATGGTCAGGATGCTTGAATTTGACAAGGGGCACAAAACGTGGCACGATTCTGCAAAATCTCTCTCTCTCTCTCTCTCTCTAGCTTTTTTGTTTAGATGAATATTCGATGCATTGTGCTTAAACGTGCAGTTTATGGGCCAGGCGCTGAAAAAGCGCAAGACACTTTTTTTTTCACTCATGCATATGCATTTGACAGGGGGCACAAAACATGGAAGGGTCATGGAAAAAGTGGGTGTAGATTTTATATGTGCAGCTGATCACATATTCCACTCTATTTACTGAAGTTATTTTATCTTATAGTGGCCTGATTTTCCTCCACCTTTAAAAAACTAGGTGTAAATTTGCTTTAGGGTCTCAGTTTTTAAGAGGCTTCCTAAAACAACATATACAACAGTAAGATGGAAATATGGTCACTTTCAGAATGACACTACTGATCTGCCATGATGTGGCCGCAATGTAGTCAGTGTTGTCAAGGAAAGAAGGTCATTTATTAACACCTATATCTCTTCATCACTGAACTTTTCTTTTCTGTTTTGTATCTGAGCTGACAACCCAGTTATTTCACTGCATCTTTTAAACTCACAAATGAGTGGGCGGAGCTATCACTGGCACGATAAGCTGTAGTTTAATGCACACATATTTAAGTAGATCTTATTTGCATGCTTAAAAAAAAATCCAAGACAAACTAAAATAAAGAAAAATGAGTAAGGCAGTATCTAATATGATTTTTTTTAATTGTCCTATTCACTTGTAAGGTCTCTCAGCAGTATTTTTTTTCTCTCTTGTTTGCCTCAAGTTAATTATTATTTGTTTTCTCAAGATCTATTTTTGCAACAGCCAATACAAATAACATTTTCTTGGGTGATTATATTTTTGTTATTGAAAAAAAGAGGAGGCATGAAAGCATATGCAAATCCTGTAGATTTTAAGCAATTTAGAAATCCCAGCCGGATGTATTTTTCAGGCCCCCAGAATGAGGACATGTCCTGGAAAAAAGGGACGCATGGTCATACCATGGTCGTATCCATTGTCTTTTTCTGAGATTATTCCTGAGATGTTTCCTTGCATGAGACCTGACTTCTTTGTCATTGCCTGGATTTAAAGCTGTGAACATGGAGTGTCATCATTCAGCTGAGGTCCTCGCTGCCCCTCGTATTTCCCTCTTTCTTGCTCTCCTTCTCTCTCTCCCCTTCTCTTTTCTCCCTCTCTCCATCTTTCTTTCTCTCTACCCACATTTCCACAACTCAATCTCTCTCTCTTTTCCCATCTCTCCTCAATCTCTCTCCCTCCATCTCTCTCTCTCTTCTCTCTTTTTCTTTCTTTCCAGCTTTCCCTCCCCGTCTCTCTCTCTCTTTCTCTTATTCTCTCTCTCTCTCTCTTTCTCCCCATCTCTTTCTCTCCATCTCTCTCTCTCTCCCCATCTTTCTCTCTCTCTCTCTCTCTCTCTCTCTCTCTCTCTCACACACACACAGGTCTCCATTCTCTGTGTATTATCCCCCAATATCAAAAACACAACAACAAACTCACACGCTACAAATTCCATTCCACACACCGCCTTTGCTCCATCCCTTCGGCGCGTCGGCGCTCATAAAAATATATCCTCTGATGTCAGGAAAAATGACAGGCAGAGGCAAATTATTATCATCATTACCCCCTGTGATTATCCTTATTATTATATTCTCCAAAGAGATGCGTAATCTGGTGGTTCTTTGGTGTGGAGGGGGGTGGGTGACAGCCATGATTATGGCTTTTCATGCACCTCTAAAATCAGGAAAGAAAAGAACAAGAAGAAGAAAAAGAAAAGAAAGAGAGAGAGAGAAACAGAAAGAGAGAGAGAGAGAGAGAGAGAATGCAATTCTCTGCCCATGTGTGGAGGGCCTTCATAAAGCCTTAAAGCCACACACACACACACACACACACACACACACACACACACATACACATCTACAATGGTTCAGATGTTTAAATAACATGTTTGAATTTGTCACCATGGTGATAAAGTAGCTACTCTCTATCTTTCAAATGATGAAGCTTTCTTCTCTAAAACTCATTTGATGCTCAGCAGTGAAAATCGAATTACAGTGAAATGCAAAACTGGAAAAATTCTGTGTAAGTAATAAAGAAAACATGGATATTTTTGACAGTGAAAGCAGCCTAAGTGTTAGAACAATCAGTGGTGACCAAAAGTGTAAAATATTTTTTATTAAAATCTGGAAATAAACAACAGAAAGTTTCAGAATTCTGAAAAAAAAACTGTGTTTGAGTCACTAAAGTGTGTGTTCAGACTCTGGATCTGATCAGCTTCTTTATAAACTTGTGGAGGTAAAGCAAAAGAGGGACAATAAGAAACTCTGAAATTCATGGAAATAAACAGTAGAAAGTCTGCTTATCATTCAAATTGTTTGGTAAATTTTGATAAATCGTCTGATAATATGTATGAAAAATATCAAATTAGAAAGCAATTCAGAACAGAAGGATTTTCGCCAGTAGTCTCAGTCTTTTGACCCCCACTGTAGTCAATGTCATCTGCATGTGTTTGTATTTAGCTCTTTATGGGGTGAAACCAGGAATGTTTTAATGAGACATTCAAGTCTGAATTTCAGTGGGACCATCATACAAATGCAATTTTCAAGAAAGCCAACAGGGGTTAAGAGAAGCTTCTTACATTATCTCCTTTCCAAGTGAGAAGAAACTCATTGTGCAAGGACTTCACCTTCAGCCCCCACAATTTCCCTTTTAGAGACTGGCTACCACCTTCCAGGGTTCAGACATTGCTGGCAAACCAGGAGCAAATGCTGCCACATGAAGATTACTGTGTTGGTGTGGGTGATTGATCTTCCATGTAATTCATAGTAAGTGCATGTCATTGCTTCGGCATTTTACAGGGGTGAGATGTGAAAGGAGTTCCACTCAGATGCAACAGTACACTGTTTACCAAATATTGGCACTTTGCTAATGAATAATTCACTCTCAGTTGAATTCTGCATGCATTATTGATGCCTAGCCCATATTTGGGATTCTCAGATTACTCAATTTGGCCAAATTGGTGACTTGATTTGGCAAAAAGAAAAAAAAGAAGGAGAAAAGAGTGCCTGTGTGTATGTGTATATTAGGGGTGTTTGTCAATTCTGTTGTGTCCAAAAAGAAAGCAAAAGTGCAATAAAACTGTCAAAAGCACTTCTAGAAACAATTGCTTGGCTCAGCTGACGACACAAAATGATTCCAAGAGTAGAAATCAATGATTTTATTGTCTTTTTATGACTCTTCTTGGTTCAGTCCAGATCATTAGGCTAAAAACTTACACCAGGGCCAGAACATTATGACCTGACCAAAACACTGATGGTCCTCTGTGTTCCACCAAAACAGTTCCAACCCAGAGCTCCAAGGCCCCTGAAGAACACTATGCTGTTAGTCACCAAGACATCAGAAGCAGATCCATTAGGTCCAGTATGATGTGAGGTAGAGCCATCATGAATCAGATTTGTTATACAAGTTCAGTTTTCTCTTTCTTTGCGGTGTGTGTGAGTGTGAAGGTGGGTGGAAGGGGTGTGTGTGAGTATGGGGGTGGGTGGAAGGGGTGTGTGTGAGTGTGGTGGTGGGAGGAAGGGGTGAGTGTGTGTTTGGTGGGTGAAAGGGGAATGAGGGTGGGGGTGGGTAGAAGGGGTGTGTGTGTGTGTGTGTGTGTGGTGTGGGTGGAAGGGTGGTGTGTGAGTGTGGTGGTGGGAAGAAGGGGTATGTGTGTGTGTTAGGTGGGTGGAAGGGGTGTGTGTGACTGTGAGGTGGGCGGAAGGGGAGTGTGTGTGAGGGTGGAGGCTGTAAATGGCACTGTTGCCTGTTCTGAAGCGGCGCAGACAGATAAAAACTGTAAATAAATTCCTGGGACACACTTGTGATTGTAAATAGCTGAACATAGTTTTTTAAAAACATTTATTCAACGTCTCATCATAATACTTGTGTGAGTGTAAAAAAAAGGGAGACATGTTTAACAGATTCATGTTTTTGTTTGTTTGTTTGTTTGTTTGTTTATTGGTCAGGGTTTGGGGGGTTAGTTGTGTCCAAATAGTTGGTTAAATTATTTTAAAAATTCTGATTAAAAATATTATTTTTTTCATCACATTGACAAGGTTGTGGTGAAAGAGGGATATGAGACACTTGTACACATTGTTTAAGGTTTCAAATATTACAAAAGAACCAGTAATGAAGAGACGGGAAAAATGCCCTCGGGGTTCGAAGGGTTAAAGCTGCACTTTCAGGGTTGATTTTGAGCGAGTGAAAGGTGATCGTCTGCGATGCTTTCATCCTTCACACTCGGTCACTCAGGCCCATCTCAGGTTGACCCCTCCTTTAACACTCACCTATTCTGCCGTTAACTTTTCTATCTGTCTCCTTTAGTCTCTGCTTACTTCTTTACCTTTGTGTGTGTGTGTGTATTTGTGTGTTACATTCAGAACTAAAGTAAGTTGAGCTGACTTGCTTTATCAATCATGCAGGGCTAGTGAATCACCTTCGCTCCCTCTCTCTCTCTCTCTCCTTTTCCCCTTCACTCTCTTTCTCTTTGTCTGTATTTTTACAGCACAATGAAGTTCCCACACACGAGGCATCAGGTTAGAGCGCTACTCTCACCTCCTCACATTACTGCGTTTAGAGAAAGAGATAGAGATAGAGAGAGAGAGAGAGAGAGAGAGAGAGAGAGAGACATGGATGGAAACTGAGAAAGTGGTGAATCATACAAATGACCAAAGAAAGAAAGAGAGTGAGAGAAGAAAGTCCCCTCTACTAAGACAAGTCAAATGTCTTTAAATAAGGCTAAACCAAAGCATAAACACATTACTCCTTAAATGAGGTGAGAAAAACTACATTAAAAGTGGGGGAAAAAAAACAAATACAGCACTATGCAAAGGTCTTGAGCCACTCCTGATTTCTTTATATTTGCTTTGAATCACCTTTTTGGTGCAAAAATACTATTTGATGCCTTATCTTATCAAACTGTCTTATCTTTGCCATACTGAGTAGATTAAATGAAAGAAACGGGAACAAATGTTTTACTGTGACAGGCTGCAAAGGGCCTAAAGATGCAAGGAGCCTAGATAAAGGAGTTCCAACCACTCAGCATTCAGCACCACCAGTATACTGATCACCGCCTGATCATCTGGAATCATCTGCTCCTGTTTCTTCACTGGCTCAGGCCTTAAGTTAGTCTTTGTTCTGCTTGAATGATTCATACATAGGTCACTGTGTGGCTTAACGAACAAAAACATTCCTCTGAAACTGATCAGGTTCAGGGACTGGACTGAAAATGAGAGGCACTGAGGTACGGACTCCACAAGACCTTTTAAGGTGAGCTGTGGTATCTGGCATGTGAGATGGGGCTTGTGAGAATTGGACTAGTTTGTCCAGCACGTCCCACAAATGCTCAGTTGGGCTGATATCTGGAATATGGAGGCCAAATCAACTCTGTTGTGTCCCTCAGATCATTTTTTGCAGTATGACAAAGCGTATTATCCTGCTGAAAGAATCCACTGCTGAAAGAACAATGTTTTGGTAGTTGCTCGAAGTCAAAGTAACATCCACTTGAACGCAGGACCCAAGGTTTCCCTGCAGAACGTTGCCCAGAGCATCACACTACCTCTACCACATCACCTTCTTCCCATACTGCATCCTGGTGCAATCTCTTCTCCAGGTGAGCGAGGCACATATGCCTGACCATCCACATGTTGAAGATATAGAAGAAAACATGATTAATCAGACCAGGCCGTGTTCTTCATTGTACTTGTGCACTTGGTCTACAACAGTGTTTTGGTGGGTGGTCCATGTCAAAGTAACATCCACATCCACAATAAAGAACCCAAGATTTCCCAGCAGAACATCACCCAGAGCATCACACCGCCTCCTCTACGTCGCCTACTTCACAGTGCATTCTGGTGCCATCAACTCTCCACATGCTGGCTTCTTCCATTGCTTTGATCATCCCATGTCAATTGTAGGTGGTTTGCCAGTGCACAGGGGTCAGCATGGGTACTCTGACCGGTCTGCATCCCCAAAAGCAAGCTGTGATGCTCTGTGTGTTCTGACCCCAAGAACCTCTTCAGCAGTTTGTGCTTCAGAAAAAGAGAAAGAGAGAGAGAGAGAGAGAGAGAGAGAGAGAGAAAGTGTGTGTGTGTGTGTGTGTGTGTGTGTTCTTCCTCATCACTCGTCACTCTGTTGGAGCTCCTTCAGTGTCCAGACTGAAGAGTCTAACTGACACAATACCGATCTTACACACCACAGGGAGCACACACACACACACACACACACACACACACAGCAGCAGCAGCAGGGCACCTAAAGCCCTCCAGTGTGGATTAGGCTTCACAATGGCTTCCTTCATCCCCTCTGGAATGACCGAACCTCCACTTTCACTCTTTAAGAATAATATCATCAATCACCATCACACACACACACACACACACAGACACACACACACTGACATGTCTCACTGAACTGAGTCTCATATGGGGTTAATTACAGCGTTCATCATGGGAAGATTACAGGTTAGGACGCAACACACACACAGATGTGCGTGCATGTACATATACATACATACACACACACACACACACACAGAGACACACACACATACACAATGTCAGACCCTCCTGGTATTGATCAGCTGATCACTCTCTGGAGAAGATTTGTAGTTTAATGAAAAACACATGTAGTCCATAGAAGTGTACAGTGTTTTTATTTATAAATTCATATTTATATTGTCATATTTATAAATGACCCCAGTTCTGTTTTAGTAAGGCACCAGTTCAGCATGAGGAGAGTGGGTGGGGCTAAATCGCTATAGGCCAGTTAAATGTATGTATGCAAATGCATGACATCGTAAAAAACAATACGATAAAAAAAAAAAAAACAATTAGAATATATACAAATATTAAGAGTAAACAGTGATTTTATGTAAATACCTGGTCCAACTCAGTCGATACTTCATTAAATTAAATCAGGAGCTGCTGATGGAACGTCACAAATCCAAACAACGGCTGGAGGAACCGAGGAGAAATCTGGAACCGAACCTGTGTTCTCCTCACCAGCTCACACAATATCAACTACTTTTATACAAACAAAACAAATCACAGCTTTGTGGATTGTTTGCATTTACTTTTGCACAATACTATATATACACAAATATATATTCTTTCTTTCTTTTCTTCTCTCTCTCTCTCTCTCTACTTCTCTGTCTTCCTTCTCTCTTTACCCATCTCAATCACTTTCTTTCCAGTTTTCTCTCACTCATCTCTTTCTCTCTCCAGTCTTTCTTTACCTCTCTTTCTCTCTCTCTACTTCTCTCCACCTTTCTTCTCTGTTCATCACTTTCTCTCCATTTTTTGCTCTCTCTGTCTCCTTCTCTCTTTCTCTTTCTTTTTTCCTCTTCTCTCTGTCTCTCTTCATCTCTCTTTCTTTCTTCTCTCCTTATCTCTCTTGATCACTTTCTCTCCATTCTCTCTCTCACTCTCTCTCTCTCTCTTTCTGTCTCTACTTCTCTCTGTCCTGTTGCTTCATCTGTCGTCGTCACTTTCTCTCATCTTTTTCACTCTCTTCATCTCTCTCTTTGTATGTCTCTCTCTCAATCACTTTCTTTTCACCTCTTTCTCTCTCCCTCTCTCCATCTCTTTCTCTCTATTCTCTAATCTTTCTCTCTTTCTTCATCAGTTTGTCTCCTTTTATCTCTCTCATATCTCTCTGCTCATTCTTCATCTCTCTCTCTCTCTGTCTCTGTCTCTCTCTCTCTGTCTCTGTGTCTCTCTGTCTCTGTGTCTCTCTGTCTCTGTGTGTGTCTTTCTCTCTGTGTCTCTGTCTCTCTTTCTCTCTGTCTCTGTGTCTCTCTCTCTCTGTCTCAGTCTCTCTCTCTCTCTCTGTCTCTGTGTCTCTCTCTCTCTGTCTCTGTGTCTCTCTGTCTCTGTCTCTGTGTGTCTCTCTCTCTGTCTCTGTGTGTCTCTCTCTCTGTCTCTGTGTGTCTCTCTCTCTGTCTCAGTCTCTCTCTCTCTCTGTCTCTGTGTCTCTCTCTCTCTCTGTCTCTGTGTCTCTCTCTCTCAGTCTCTGTGTGTCTCTCTCTCTCTGTCTCAGTCTCTCTCTCAGTGGGAAAACTTGACTTGAGAGAATGAAGCATCAGATCCATTTATCAAAGGTTATTAAAGGATATTACAAAAACATGAAAGTAATTTGCGTGATCACAAATCAGGCTTGGAAGTGGCACTAAGACAGATGTAGGGAGCAACACACACACACACACACATACACACACACACACACAAACACACACAGATCCAAAATAGTTCAGATGCGACTGACGCTGCCTTACTGTGGGCAGACTGAGACTGTCCTGAAGTACTAATGATGTTTTGTGATAAAATTAGTGCAAAACTACTCTCTCTCTCTCACACACAACAAA
>JBBPCZ010099620.1:0-11014 GCA_037974445.1 Brycinus macrolepidotus
AAAGAAGAAGCACATTAAGGTCATGGAGTGGCCTAGCCAGTCTCCAGACCTCAATCCTATAGAAAATCTGTGGAGGGGGCTGAAGCTTTGAGTTGCATCAAAGGTTTATTTTTTTATTGACATCCGAAGAACCCAAGTGTGCAACTGCAATAAAGCTACTGACAATGTTAAATTATCAAAAAGAACATTGATATGAAATGTTTATAAAAGAACCTGACCATTTGATTTGGAAAAAATATATATTTGATTAGTTTTAAAATTATATATCCACATGTGCAATGCATGGTTTGATATTGTTTAGTTAGGTTTGATTTTAGATTTTCATTATTAACATTTTTAAAGCTCTAATTTCTCCAACAAATGCTAGATTAATGAATTACTAAGTCCTTGTAAATTAATCATTTAAAGAATCTTTAGATTACTTGATTACAAATATAATGACAGCTCTGAGAGCTCAATGAGAGATTTGATTATCATCCAGCTCATCAAACCAGATCCTGTTGCTTTCCATATTCTGCTGGTGTATCTTCATTAGACTTGGAGCCCCCTCCTCTAATTGTGTGTGGAGGTGGCTGGCATCCAGATGGTGTGCATCACATTAAGTCTGCTTATTAAAAGCCAGTCTGTGTGGATGGAAAAGGGAACGCTTTGGCATTATGACAGCTGGTGGCTCCTGCAACATAGAGGAGATCAACAGTCCCAGCTTTATCACATACCTGAGGAAAGAATAACACCTCATACTGAGCTGTAGAGGAAGCTTTGTGGAAGCATATTAACAGAATATTAACTCCTAGAGGTCTAGACGTAACATTGTCATTTTGCTATACTACTGAAATGCATTTACATAATTTATGACTGATATAATGAATTGCATTTAGATTCACTTTACTTTGAGGAGTACTTATTAGATAAGGATAAACCCTATAGCAATACACTTAGTATATTATTCAAATGTAATTTTTAAATTTTAATTATGTAATTACTACTACAATGAACCTTTACTTTTGATTTCTGCATGGACAGCTTTGAGTCTTCTCTTCTGATTTTTATTTTGACATCAAACAAACATCCACTTTTTGCCTCCGAGTGGCTCGAAGCGTGGGGGGTATAGGAGTCTGAGACTCTTGGCGGAATGTATTGGGTCGTGTCTTGCTCAAGTCCTTGTAGAAGGAGAGAGAGAAAGAAAGGTAGTCTGAGGTGTCAGCAATTCATGAACCTTTCCTCCAACACGAGATGTCAGTTGTCTGCAGAACAAGTGTTAAGTGCTAATAATATATTCACTTGAAGTTTTTTCACTCACTCTTTTGTGTCTGCGGTGGCTTTTTTTTTTATAGATCTCAAGGATTCAGGTGCCTGTAATCAAGGACCACCCTTCCATGCATGAGGACTTCATTCCACCTTGTAGCCATGCTGTTGTCCTGAAAAGCTTTGCTGACTGGCAGATGTGGACGTTCTTAATGTGACAGAGTTTACTCGTGATCGAGGGAGACATGAAAAATAGATCTTCTAGCTTCAAACACAATTGTGGTAAAAAAAAAAAAGGTACAAATATTCACTTTAACTTGGTTTCTCTGCTTCTTTCAAAGAGATTTGAGGAATGAAATGAAATAACTGGCGTTAACTGAGACCTAGTCAATTGTCGCAAATCTCAACAGCTGTGGCAGAAGGACAAAATCCTGGCTTGCATATTTTGGGCTCCTCTCTGGATAATCAGGCCTTTCTGGTCCTCATCAGAAAAAAAAGACTTCAAATAGCATGAAATGTTCAGCCATGAGCTTTTCCTGACCTTCCTATCTCTGCCATATGGTGCCCTGTTGAGACAGACCCCGTTCTCAGAGTCTGCTTTCCTCTGTAGCTATTAGCATGTTGGACTGGAAGGGAGCCCTTCTGAGATCATTGGTGACATTTTAAAAAGCCAGTTTTGGAGAGCAAACCCTACACTGACACACAAGTAGCAAGGGCACTCCTTATGCCATTGTTAGGTGTAAACGAGATGTTGAATGAAACAGTAGACCAGGCCGAGCCGTTCTGTGGGAGGCTCTTATTTTTGTTAAAGCCCCAGGGAACCTAAATCTGTGATTGCTCTCTAATTAGGATCATGCTGGCCATGGGGGCACACAATATTCATGTACAAAGTAGGCCCTATGAATAACTTTCCAGTATCTACACTTACTTTTCAAGAATTCCTCCCTTTTTGATGTAAAAATGGATGGTCATGGGTAAAGCTTGCTTCACCAACCACAATCCTGAAGGCTTTTGTCACGTGTGGCTTTTAAGAAAACTGTGGATTGCTGCTCAAAGGATCCCACTCTTTTCAAGTCCTATCAACCTAGCAACCTAAAACCCACCAAAAAAGTAAACTAGCATGTGAAAGTGAATCTAGCAAGTGTAACTTACTGTGATAATTCTATCACCATCTGTGACTACAGCTTATCTGCAGGTATAATGGAGCTCTGCCTGAGTGCCCTAGCAGGTTTGGTTTTGGACAGAGAGGCACCAGTAAAGTAACCTCTTCCCTAAAGTTCCCAGCTAGATCTGATCTAGTCATGTTGATCCAGATATGATTTCATTCCAAGCATACATGTCTAAGAACAAACATGAGGGAACTGTAGGGGTGTGGCCTGAAGGACAACAATAATTGTTCATTAGGCCACACACCTCAAACAGATGTGATATAGTAAAGTGGGGCCAAACATGATTTTATAACAAGCATACACATCTGGGGACAAGCATAAGGGAGCTTGGCTTAAATGTGGATAGCAATGTAGGTTCATTAGGGTGGAAACAAAAAGAATTTGTAATTCCAACGCCTTGTGTTGACAGAGCTCAAAGTTAGGTGGTGCACCTGTTAACACCGTCTGAAGGACAACAAGGCTGTCATTAGTGCTATAGATGAAAGCTAGCATGGCTGTTAATTAACATTGACATAAACCTGTCATGGCAGATTTCATATGCTGTCAGATTCATGTGCTGAGTTGTAATGACTGATTATGGCTATAAATATAACAATGTCGTGTTGTCGTTACTGTCGTTGTAGGCTCGTCACTGTGGGCAATCCTCAGGGGACATGCCCGTCTAGTTGCTAGGCCCGAAAGCTGGTTGGCATATACACCTTTATAAACAAAGCTATTTTTATTTTACATACATTTTACATACATACAAGTTTTATTTACTCTTTACGCTTTACTTTTGAGTCTTTAACTAAAAATATTTTTTATTCTAGCGAATTTCTATGCAAATACACTCTGCAAGATTAATTTCCTTTTTTCCTGATTAATCATATTTCCACCTTTTTTCTCATTGATAATGTTGAAGAATTCAGGTTTTAAAGTTTAGTCAGTAATGTTAATATTGCTCGAAAGCAATGAAAATGAATAGCCACTTATTAGCACCACTTAAATGACATATTCATTGGTGGCCACAGGCTTCCATTCCTCTAATATAACACTTAGATTTGGTATCATACAAATACACATCTGTAGGACTTGAAACCTCATTGGGTCGTTCAGGCTATAGAAGGGGCCATTGTTAGTTTTAAAAGAGTCAGCTTCATCCATAAGAGATGAGTTCCTTGAAGATGAGTCACTTGGTTGAGATTAAGATCCTCAAACACACCCTCTTTTGAAAGCAACAAAGGCAAAACCCATCATTTTGACACATCATTAACTGAGCATTATCCTTTGTAAAAAATGGAACTTGATGTCAATTAATCTTCACAATGCTATGGTGAGTCACTGGCAGTAGCTGTGCAGGTGGATTATCAGCAAAGTGTGAAATAAAATTGGGTTTTGTGCACCAAGATCCAGCAAGTGTCCGTTAAAGATCTTTCATAATAACAAACTGCCCTGTGTAGTCCTGATACCTGGATGTTTTTATCAAGTATTTCCTGACATTTTGATTTTTTTTTCAGTGGTGTGTTACAAAGACATTTTCACTGTCTTTATATACAGTGCATACTAATGAGTGCAAATGTACTATATACACAGTTATTACAAGGCATTGTCTTCAGTTTTAATACACAATGAAAATGAAAATTCTCATCCTCAAAACCTTAATAGAAATCAATCAACCAATTATGTGCAATTAGTATCAGATGTACTGATGCTCATATGTCCAAATAATTTTGACTGAATGTACTCCTCAGTGGAAGAGTGGGCCAGTCCTGTAGTCGCTGTTCTAGTGCACTGGTTCTGTGTGTGCTTTGGGCTTATTAACCAATATTTCATACTTCAACAAAAATATCCTATAGCAGACATATACAGTGATCAGCCGCACAATCAAAACCACTGACAGGTGAAGTGAATAACATTGATTATCTTGTTACAGTGGCACCGGTCAAAGGGTGGAATAAATTAGTCTGTAAGTGAACAGTCAGTTCTTGAAGCTGATGTGTTGAAAGCAGTCAAATGGACAAGTGTAAGAATCTGAAGGACTTTGACAAGGGAGAAATTGGAAGAAGGCATGTGGGTGGAGGCAGTGTCATGCTCTGGGGTATGTTCTGCTGGGAAACTTTGGTCTTGACATGAGGAGGCCCCATCTTGCAACTTACAGGACTTAAAGGATCTGCTGCTAGTGTCTTAGTGCCAGATATCATAGCACAGCTTCAGAGGTCTTGTGGCGTCCAGTAGGTGGCGTGAGGGGATCTACCCCAGATTTATTCATGTGTCTTGTCATTCCAATCATTCTGATACTTACTGATCAGGAAATCTAAATTGAAACTCCCGCACCAACCCATAAGCAAATTTCTACACAAACTGACACCCGTGGTAAGCCCCAAGTGTTCCAAGGTCTTGCATTTAATCTATGTCCTATATTTTTCTTGTATTTTATTATTTTTCCCTAACATAAATTTGTGTGATTCTATGTACTGAAAATGATCAAAATGACGTTTTTTTTAAATTTCCCAGCCTCCATTTGATTAAAACTGGTAGGAACTGGTAGTTGCAGCAGTAGCCTTTCTGGGTCTAACACCTTGGTGCAAAGTGTAATTTTCAGTCAACCTTCACACCAAACCTTCAGAACATGTGTAAACAATGTGTACGACCACCAGACCCTGCTTCAGTTTAAAACTAAACAGGAGGATGGCCTGCTGGAAAGGCTCTGCAGCCTTGGCTTGATGTGGGGACCAGGCCATGGTGTCGCCTGGTGCTGCTGCTGGGGGAGGGGACATCGCAAGCTGTGCGCAAGGAAGCATAAGCACGGCAAGCGGGCAGGAGTTCATGCTTGGCTAAATGCTAACACTAGTCAGCCAGCCATCCCGTCCATCCTTCTTGCAAATGTTTCCTCCCTGGACAATAAACTGGTCTACATCCGAGTCCAGCGAACTACCCAGCACTGTGTTTTTGTTTTTACAGAAACATGGCTCAGCAACAGCGTTCCGGAAATGGCTACCCAGATTATCAACTTGCTAATGTTCTGCAGTGTTTTGCTGTCAGGAAAAAGTTAAGACGGAGGCCTGTGTGTTTACATCAGCACTGACTGGTGTGTGAACGCTGTGCTGGTCTCTAGTTACTGCTCACCACTGCTGAAGTTTGTGACTGTTAAAAGTAGACCATTTTATTTACTGTGGGAATTCACCACCATGCTCATAGTTGCAGTGTACATCCCACCTGGCACTAACGCTAACAATGTGCTGGCCAAACTTTACGGAGCCTTTAGCAAGCTCCAAAACTCACACCCAGATGGACTGTTTACTGCTGTTAGATATTTTATTCATGCAAATCTCAAGTCAGTTCTCACTAAATTCCATCAACATGTGGACTTTCCAAGGAGCTGGTGAACATGCTGGACTGTTTTTACACAAACATTGCTAGTGCGTATCGTGCTGAGCCCCGCCTCCACCTCAGTTACTCAGATCACATGTCTGTCATGCTGATCCCAGCATACAGACCGCTCGTCAGATGTGCCAACCCCGTTTGAAAGCAGAAGAAGATCTGCCTGCCAGGACCCATCTCCTGCTCTTCAGGACTGTTTTGAGCACACAGACTGAGACATGTTTAGGGAAGCTGCAACCTACGGCAGCTCTAACAACCTGGAGGAGTACACAGCGTCGTGACTAGCTACATCAGTAAGCGCATTGATGAGGTTACTGTCTCTTAGACCATCACCACACCCCCCAAATAGGAGCTGTGGATGACTGTGGAAGTGTGATTTGCAGATTTGCAGAATCACTTCCATGCAGTTTGAACATCGTCCCAGGGCTGTGTGCTCAGCCCTCTGCTGTTCATCAAGTTTGCTGATGACATGACTGTGGTGGGTGTGATCAGTGGGAACAATAAGGTGATGTACAGATAGGAGATACAACAGCTAACGAACTGGTGCAGAGCCAAAAACTTGTCTCTGAATGTGAACAAGACAAAAGTTGTTGACTTCAGGAGGGCACGACGTAATCACTCTCCGCTGAACATCAATGGTACGTCAGTGGAGATCTAACGAGGACTACTGAGAGCATTTTCTGTAGTTGCATCCTGGTGTGGTACGGAAATTGGACCACATCAGATCGCAAGCCCCTACAGAGGATAGTAAGGACTGCTGAGAAGATTATCAGGGTCTCTCTCCCCTCTGTTGCAGACTTTTAAACCACACTCTGCATCTGCAAAGCTACCAGCATTGTAAATGATAACAAATTATACATCTCTCTCTCTCCCTCTCTCTCTCAATTAAAAACAAAGAAAACGTACTGCCACTATAAATACCCTGTATTACCTATATCCTGAACATTTTTTTCTAATCCTGTTGCTCTTACTTGCTATCTTTGCACATTTTTCCTGTCTACCTCAATCTTTGCATTCCATTCCACTTACTTGACTTGACTTGACTAAAACACTCTTTATAACTTGAATAGGCAGGGATAAACTGCTGTAGGCTCAGTAGGTGCATAGATGTAAATTTTGGGTGAAACAAAAAAAATCAATTTTATGAACTCAGTTTCCATGTTAAGACTTTGTGGCTTGGGTTATGAATTTTAAAATTTTATGAACTTTAACTGTGCTTACATATTTATTATATTGTCACAGGTGTAATGTCACACTAATGTGGATTGTTTTTAGCATACCTAGTTGCTTTAATAATAGGTGCCTATGGTTGTTTCATGTACAGTTTGATGCTCACAGATCAAAGCTATTCCCTGTCAGTCAGCAATGGCATCTGCAGATAAAGAAGCACCCCTTCGCAATCGATATTTGCCACCATCTATTTATATCCTCTCTAACTCACGTCAGTCTTAGTAATCAGCTTTTCACACTGCCAAACAACCACACACTCAGACCCCCCCAACCAATGTTCCAGCCCTTAAACTGATATTACAACAATAGTGCCAGAATGTAGCTGTAATGTAAAGCAACAGGCCTGGAGAATCCGGTATCGTCCATCTTTGGCTTGGCATTTTAGACCATTTCTCAGGTGCTCTCAATCATGGCCTGTGCAATGGAGCTGAGTCATCATCTATCACCCAGGCGTCCCTCCACATGCATCCATAAAGCTGTCTGTTTACCTGGTGCAGGGGCTCCCTTGCTGTCCATTAGCTGCTTTTTATGATCGTTTGTTTTCCAGGCCTTGATGGCAACCCAGTTGTCCCCAGTAGGTCATGAAATTGTTTGTTTTTGTTAACGCTCATCCAAAAAAAACCAACCCTCCCTTCAAATAGTATGAAACAGGACCATTTTCTTTCACCATTTGTGAAAAAAGAAAAACGTTTCCAACATGTCTAAATCAGTGAGCTGATAACATGTCTGTCAAGAACAATTGAGACTGGCATTATTGATAACCAATTAAAAAGCCAAATGTGAAGGAGTGTTTCCTTCTATTAAACCCTTTAATGTAAAAAAAAACCAAAACAGTTATTTCAGCCATTTAATCTATACTTCTCCTTTATTAGCACCATTTCATACTGTTGTCATTGTTTTATTCAATATACATAAATCATATATAAATTATTCATTCATTCATTCATTTTCTGTAACCGCCTAATCCTTACTAGGGTTGCAGGTACCCAGGGCCTATCCCAGGGTCTACGGTCGCGAGGTAGGGACTCACCCTGGGCGGGGCACCAGCCCCATGTATACATATATATCTGAATGCATTCATAAGGCTACACGACAATAGATATTGTCTGATTTCTGAGGTGAAACAACAACAGATTTGACTAAAGCAACCTTTATGACAACTGACGCTTACTGGGATCATCCTTTATAAATGTTTGTGTAGGTTTTTGTCAGCTGTCATGAAAGCTTTACATAGGGGTCCCAAAACCTTATGGATACTGGCCTTCGGTGAACATTTCATTCACCGTGTTACTCTGATAAATAAAGTCTGATGATAAGCCCTGTGATTTTACTGTGAATCTGTGAGCTTATTCATTAAACTTATTCATCAGTGTAGGACCCACTACACCGTTCCAAAAGTGTATTTTGCCTCCTACCCACTATTTTGGTTCTGTTTATCAAATATTTACAAAGTTCCAAAAATAAGTTGGTATCTGTATTTGATGTGTCTAAATTGAATATGATTAAATAGATTGGGCCCGTTATGAAAATTGTTTCTAAAGATAAGTAATTAAAATGCTTTAGCCATGGAATAGAATTGGTCTCCCAAAAGAATGCCAAAACGCTGCAAGGAGGGAAACACGAAAAGAAAGAAAGTTATCTAGTTTTTTTCAGAAAAAGAAGGTGGAAATGTAAACAGAGACTGTTGCACACATACTATATTTTGCCTGTCATTTCAGCACTCATGAGTAGAGCAACAGTGCGTCCCCAGACGCAGCACAGAAGCAGTGCATCTACTAAGCAGGCACAAAGTCTATTTTTAACAAAAACACAGTCAAATATATGATGGGTACCAATGAAAATGTTAAAGTATAATGTTAAAACTATTCAAAGGCTACACATTCCGGTAGGTCTACAGGTCTAAAGCAACTGCTCAATCACATGCTGGGAAACTGCCCAGGGTAAACAAATGTAATATCCTGTTTTGTTAAGCAAATGAAAGTGATTTGTTTGGTTATTTATCCATTTGGAAAATGGTATCTGTAGAAGCTGTTTAGAAGCAGCCTGCCTCAAGCAGGTAAAAGTCCACTGCACTTACAGTAAAAACACTGTATGTGTGAATGGCCAGTGTAGCCTTATACAGTGAGCTGTGTTAAGACCCCTCAAACAATAGTGCTCACAAGTTTCTAAATCCATTCCTATGTTCTTGACCTTATTCAGTTAATGAGAAATTGTAGGGACATCTGTTTAGAGCCGCTACATAATGTTCAGGTTTCAGTAGATCAGTATAACGAATGCATCCTCTAGCACCTCACCCCAAAATCGACCCTTGACTGCTGATAATAGGGCACTATTAATGAGAAAAAGTAGGTCTAAAAATAACCATGTCACATGTCACAATGATAATGTTAGTTAGTTAGTAATTACTTCAATAAAATTTAAAATAAACACTTTTAGAAATTGGTAACACACTAAATGTTGCATGATGTTGAATGGAATTTATACACTGCAGCACAGAAAAGAGTGCATAGGTCACTTCAGGATGTGAACCTGCACATGCCCCAACTTCTCTGATTGCAGATTTTAATGTGTTAAAGAGCCCATATCCTACATTTTTTAATCCAGGTCCAATTTTTCCAGGATGTCCCATTATAACATTTGTATGTGCCATCATAAGTCATTTTTACAGGACTATTTTCCAATCTCTCTTCACCCATTAATTAAACAGGCTGTTTTTGTAATTGTGCCCTGTGATCTACAAAAACCAGAGTGGTTGAAACAATGAATTAAAACCAGGATATTTTTGCTTGGTTTGCATTCATGGCATGTAAGGTTTTTTGGGTAAATGGTACATGTTACGTTTGGAAACTTTGATAAAGTTTATGTATTATATTAAACTTAAAAAAGTAAGTGAAATTGGTTTCGCATTACATAGAGCCTTTGAAGGGAACACAGTTAATTTCTCTGAATGTATCATTAAGCCTAATGATAGACTACTAGCAGCTCCAATATGATACTAACTTCTGATTTCTCCTGTCTGTAATTACTGTGTGTTCTTTTTTTCTGTGCTGCTTGTTTGCACTTCTTTGCTTATTCCCTCTATGAGAAGCTCCAAAGGGCCTGTTGGATGAAAGTGCAGAAATGTTGGATCATTTTTGATAGGAGGGTATGCTTGTGGGAACCGTAAGATGGTGTCAGAAGTAAATAAGGCTTCCTCTTGGCAAAGGGTTTTGAAATGTAACCATCTCAGCAGGGAAACAGTGCACAACATTATTGAGGATCTCAAACACTCAGTTCATTTTCAAGGCGGTTCTAAGGCAGAAGGTTATTTTGGGTCTGTTGTTACAGTCAACTGGGAATAAATTTTCCCAGTTAACTGAAATCTGCATGCATTTAATGACTAATAATAAATAACAGTCTGTATTGCATGGGTGGAAGTTAGGGAGCAAAGTTGGGAGAGAGGCTAAATCAGTGCATGCGGGTCCAAGGACATTTTTATGACTTCGATTTTTAGTAATCTTTAAGTTCAGTGTTCAAGGTTCAAGGTTACTTTATTGTCATCAGCAGCTGTGTACACGTACATAGTGTGATGAGGCATTTCTCCATGGACCACGGTGCAACATATAGCAACAGTTAATTAATAGCAAAAGCTTTTACACTAGTTAGCCAACTAGTAGCTCAGGACTACACAGCGTTTGCTGCTGCTTTTCACAACTCACAAGTTAAAAATACACTATAAGGGCATAACACCTACACTATATGGACAACAGTATTGGGACTCCTGACCATTACATTGCATTTAAACACACAGACTTTAATTTGGAGTTGGTCCCCCTTTGCAGCTATAACAACTTCCACTCTTCTTGGAGTGCACACTCGGAAGCAGTGTATCTGTGGGAATTTGTGCCCATTCATTCTGTAGAGCATTTACAAGGTCAGGCACTGATGTTGGACGAGAAGGCCTGGCTCGCAATCTCCATTCCAGTTCATCCCAAAGGTGTTGGGTGAGGTTGAGGTCAGGGCTCTGTGTG
>JBBPCZ010099650.1:0-11014 GCA_037974445.1 Brycinus macrolepidotus
GCAGCAGCAGCTCATCTTCGAGGTAAGCTACTCGCTCTTCTCTTATCTGGAGCAGAGTCTGGTGGTCATAGGCATGTGGACCAGCTGTTCGGATGCACATGTTAATGGTGTTTGGTGTGGAGTTTACAGAAAAAACACACTTTTACACCAAAGTGTTGGACCCGGAGTGGCCGCTGTGACCTAGCGCGCCACCATCTTGGCCAAGGAGACTCATCACCAAGACTAATCTTGGATTAGGAGACTAATCACCAACAGAAGCAATGCTTTGTTCTGAAATTGGCTAACTGAGCTGGCTAGCAGCTTGCTGGCTATCTAACAGCAGACTCAGTGCTAAAAATAAGTGTCCACAGGCTGATAAACCACAACAACATTAAAGCACAGGTCAGTTATGAAATGAAAGACATGTATCAGTGTCTTAAAGGCTGTTTATGAACGGAAATTTACACAAAAAAACAGCATTGCAGCACTACTTACTCGGTAGCTGCTAGCTGGAGCTGAGAGGACAGTTATCATAAATATTACCTTTTCACACTGAATTAACACGAGTAAATCAACAGACAACTGAAAAATGGGCTGTTAATAATCCACACTGGTGGTGGTCTCATCATTTCTTTGAGCAGAGGAGCAGTAATATGTTTGGATGGCTCATTTAGGATCACAGCCTTGCTGATTAGCAATGTTATCAGCTCTGTAGCGGAGTCCAGTGCATGAAAATGGTCTCCTGGTTTGTTTTGGATTTACGACACAGTTTATTCCACTGTTGAAGCGCCGGTTTGACTCATTCCATTTACAATGTTCAGGACACAAGGCTCCTTAAAGCCCGCAGCTGGTGGCCTAATGGTTAGGGAGTTGCTCCTGCCATCCGAAGGTTGAGAGTTCAAATCCCAGGACTGCTAATGGCACTTCTGAAGTACCCTTGAGCAAGGTTACCTTCCCCACACACTGCTCTCCAGGCGCTGTGTTCCTGGCTGCTCGCTGTTTCACTTGGTGAATGGGTTAAATGCAGAGAAAGAATTTCGTGCTATTCACTCTGTGTGCTGTGGTGTCTTCACGTATGACAAATGGACACTTTACTTACTTACTAATTGAGCGGTGCTGTTGCATTTTGCAATGTTCGGCGCTGACTGCAGCGTGTTTTCTGCCAGGCCATCCATGCAGAACGTCACAGTGGCCGAACTTTCCACCATACAAGTGTGTACACCATACACACTAATAAACTTAGAAGAACAATAGTGTGATGGCTGATGCAATCACACTAATAAATATAGCAGCCTTTAGGGGGCCAAGCAAGCTAAAGAAATTTTTGAAGTGATACAGAAATACTGCTCTTCACATGAAACCAAGCTATTTGCACAAATGAAACATGCTTTTGCTTGTTGCTGCACCTCCTAGTGTAGCAGAATTTTGCATGCTTCCTCTGAATGGGATCCCACGTCCATGTTGTCTTTGATACATCAAACTGTTGCTTAATTATGACCCCACTTCTCCCTTCAAATTCAGTTGGACATGACATACAAATGGTTGCAAAAAATCAAAAACCCATCTGATAACTTTTGTGTGGCTTGGTCATAGTTTGGCTGAGGAATGATGAAAAAACACTTTTTGACAAAGTTCAACATGGTGCCACATCAACCCAGTTGCCGTGCTTTGACCTTGGGAGCTCTTACAGTATCACTTGATCCATGATTTATTTATTTAGTCAAAGTCAAAGTCAAAGTGAACTTTGTCATCTCAACCATATACAAGTATACAGAGAGAAGCTCAGGTTCCACAGTGTACACCGTGCAACAGACATAAGACATTGTGCAACAAAACAGTGCAAATAAAGAAGTATAGAATAGCATAAGAGTGAGATCTAACCTGTCCTGAGTGTGTGGACAGCTCACTGTGCATTATATATAAATACAAGTAAAATAAAACGTGCAATGATTGAAAAAATGTGCAATGTTTTAGAGGATTGTGCAAACAGTACAACCAGTATAGCCAGTACAGCCAGTGTAAACCGTATAACAGTATAAAACAAGTGAAAATAGCTTAAGTATACATTTTTAAAGGTTTGTGTATTCTTACAGAATTGTGTAAACAGTATGAAAAGTATAGACATTATAACTAGTATACACAGTATAACAGTATAACCAAGTATAAATAGCAGGTATGGAATTTTAAGGTTTATGTGTGATTTTCAGTCGATGTATATTTGATAAAGTGGCTGTGCATGAGTATAAGGTCAGTGTAAACAATTTGTAGGGCGGGAAGAGGAAGTGAGGAGGGTCTTGGGGGGCAGCATGGTGTTGAGGAGCCTGACAGCCTGGGGGTAGAAACCGTCCTGCATTCTGGCAGATCTGGCTCTGATGCTGCAGTATCTCCTCTTGAAGCACTTCAACTTTGACCCACTGGTGGCACTCAAGTTAAACTTGGAAAAATGAATCAGGGGACTGTCCCCAGTCAGTGTGCCAAATTTCACAACTTTTTACCAAATGGCTCTAGGGGCTGCTGTAGAAGCCCTAGTCAGAAGAAGAAGAAGGAGCAGCAATGTGGGAGCCAAGCATGTGGCAGGGCAGAATTTCAATGGCAACTTGATCTGACTATGTTAACAGCATGGCTGTAATTGCTGAAGGCAAGTTTTGTTTCACTTGACCAAAGATTGGGTGGACCTGAGACATGCCCTCCCTAAATGTCAGACATCCTCACCATCACTTTCGCTTGGATGTGATGGACAAATGCTGTAGTCTTTATCTTGGGATCACTCAAGATACATCCACATACTGAAATTACTTTTTCAGGGCAAACACATCAGAAGTTATAAGGAAAAGCATGAGTTTGTTTACTGCAGCATCCTCTAGTGATGAAATGTCGCAGACTGTTTTATGACAACTCAGAATGAGTCCAGGGACCAATTTTGTTGTGATTCATCAAACCATTGAAGAGTTATGTTTGGCAGCTTTGTCGCTTGAATTCTGTTGGCTGTAACAGATTACCCCTTTTGTAAACCAAAAAGCCAACAAAAAATGTTTGTGAGGATTGGTCTAAAGATCGTCTCTGCCTATTTGGGCAAAGACTGGAGAACATTTTCAGCCTGTGAAAACTTTTTAAACATTTCCATACAATCAGACATCAAACTTGGTAAAAAAAAACAAAACAAAAAAAAAAAACAGGGGACTGTCCCCAGTCAATTTCACAACTTTTTACCAAACTGTTCTAGGGACTGCCACAGAAACCCTAGCCAGAATAAGAAGAATTTATATAGCTGCGAGCAGCAATGTGAGGGCCAAGCAGTCTGACAGGGCAGAGTTGCCATGGCAACTTGAACTGACTGTGTTAACAGCGTGGCTGTAATTCCTGATGTCAAGTTTTGTTTCACTTGATCAAAGACTGGGTGGAACTAAGACATGCCTTCCATAGACATCTTCCCCCCTTAATTTTGATATGGCCTCAAATTGGCTAACTGAGATTGTTAGCATCTTGCTAGCTAACTCAGCGAAAACAAGCATTCACGGGCTGATAATTGCTTCCACAATGTGCGGTTGCTATGGTAACTGTCAGTGATGGGCAGTAGCGCCACTACATGTAGCGAAGCTAGTAGTTTAACTACATTTTCCAGTAGCTTGCCTGTAGCGTCGCTGATTTCTGAATCAGATAACTTTCCAGTACTGATGTTATTTTTTTGATCAAGTAGCGACGTAGCATCCACAAAAGCTACAATTTCCAGGACATGTCTGAGAAAAGCAGAGATTTCTTCTGCAGTATGATTTTGAAACGCAACAATCAGTCAGAAATAAAGCATGTTCATGCGCGACCGTATTCAGGTGAAAGAGACTCTAAATTGTTTGATCGAACTAAGTGTAGGCATTTTAGCTCAAAGTTGATTCTCCACCAGATAAATATGTAGGAAATAGCTTAGGGCTGATTTACCACTATATTTATCAATTAATTAATTAAGGGCCTTATATCAAAGCAGGGTTATTTAAGTAATTTCCCTGAATCACTCGTCCAGCGAGGTGATTCAATAGGAATACATTAATTATCTTTACAAGCTCTTCTTAATTGCGCAGTTTAACAAGAACTTTGATTTAGATAGGGGAATTAGTCGGGGTAAATTTTTGGTTACTGTACGAGCATAGGTGCGTATTGGCTGAGCAGTGATCTCTCCAGTTCTTGAACGAAGGAAAAGAGCGCTGACCACAATAAACAACATTTATTTCTACACATTACGAACACAAATACACTAAAACACACAAAATAAACCTGGTGAAAAGAAATGGTGAAAAGAAATAACAACTGATACGGTATTATGGTCTGAAACTGACTATTTCATCACGCTCGCTGCTCAGGGACGTTTAAAATCTCTCTCAGTTAATAAAGATACACAGCCCAGTTCAAAGAAGGAGTTAAGTTAATCAGCATATGATCACTTTGCACCAAAGTTATCAAAATGAGAGAGAAGCGTTTTACGTGTCCGCTGCTTCAGGGGGGAAGTCGAAGTCTCAGCTGATGAAGAGGCAGGTTTTCGGTGGCGTTGAAGAAGAGTTTTCAGTGGTGATGAAAAGCAGAGTTTCAGCGGTTGAAGTTTGGAGATGAAGACGCAGGGAGGAGCTTACCTCAGCTCAACTCGTTGGTCTGGGAGACCGGAGAAGCAGGTGGAGGAGCTCAGTGGAAGCTTGCAATGGCTCGACTCAAAGGCTGTCTTAAAGTTCTCGGTTTAAATGAATAGAAGGGGCAAAGACGTCGCCCCCACCATTTCACAGCTGGCCAATCAGCAGAGAGCCTTTTGGGTGCCAGAGTCACAAGGGAGGCGGAGGGGGTTTCCCTTTTTACGATTCCCCACAAAGCATGAACTTTAGTGTTGGCAGAAATAAAGTTCCATAACTTTTGCACTGTCCATCTTTGTGCATCTTTGTGTGGTTGTCGTTGTCAGCATGAACAGAGCTTTACAGTGATACCAAACATGATGACATACCCTTCAGCATTATCAAACTATGGCTTTATTTTACCGCTGCCTATCTAATTGAGTCATAATTATCCCAAACTACTGTCAAATGAGTGAACACATGAACAATATAATTCTGATTAGGAATCAAAACCCATTCTGGCTTGTATAGATGCTTTTTAAACTTAAGTTTGGTGAAAATCAAGGAATCCTTTGTCCTTCTTTGTCCCAGGGGTCATGTGGCTTTGGGTAAGAAGGAAAGGGGTGGGGGTTGAGGTAAACTCTGTCAGGCATGGCAGAGAAACTCATTTTACACTCTTATCCTACTAAGTACACGTTTTTAAATGAGATGGATAATACAAACATTATTAATTTTTTCTTCTGATTAAAATGATATCAAGCACCAATATCTTATCTTTAACAGTTTCACAGATATGGATAAAAACACAAACATCCTGATTTATAAGTGTTAAATGGCTAACTAAAGATGATTAAATCTTGGGGTTACCTGAAAGATCGTTAACTACTTGATACACTTTAATACTTAAAAGAAAACCAATTTTTAAAACACAATGAAATGCCTTTTCCTCAAGGCTCGCTGTCTGCTCTTGGTGGAATTTCAGAGTGGAGGTTCAAGCGGTGGTCAGCGTGAATGGCTGTGTTAGGCAGTCGAGGTGTCATCCCTCTGTTTGAAGACACAGTGTTGAGATAACGCAGGGTCCTTTGAGATAGACATGCTGTCTCCTGTTTCACCCCCCCTTTCTGGGGTGCCAAAGGGGTCAGTGATTGCATATGTACTAAATCAGGATTCTGATCCTACTTAAGGTTGAAAGGTTTCAATTGCCTATGCAGACTTGCACTCCGTACATAAGGGGATTGCTGAAATGTGTCACAGCATATAGTATCGAGCTTGTAAAAAGGTGAGAAGTCTTGCCCCTTTAACCTATGTTGGGTCAGAATATAACCTGGGCACAGCGGTGACGACCGCGTGTAAGAGAAATGGAATTCCTTAAAGAAAGAGAAATACCCCTCGGGAGTGGAGGCGAAATGGGTAACTCTAAACAGAAGCTGGAAGAACTGCCAGACTGGACTTCTAATAAGCTTCTTCATATGAAAAATGAAGTCTAGATAGAATCAGTAGATGAAGAATCTCTTAAAGGCCTTATTAAACATCATAAGGTTCCAACTAGGGGAACATTTAGTACTATTTTACTGAAGGATAAGGCTATGGAAGAGGTCGAATTATGCAAGAAGGTAAACAGAAAGAAGTTGCAAGCTTTAGAAAAAAAGGTCTAGGGTTTTGAAGCTTTGGGAAAATGAAGCTGAACATAGGGACAATGTGCAATATGCAAATCGCGTAGGAACTTCCTAAGCATGCAGAAGGGAATGAATGTAAGAAAGATGAATGAACAGATCACACGACTGAAATGCAGTGTTCTTTGTATCCCTCACTTTGTGTCCAAAGTGGATCCACCCACTGCACCGCCGATGCCCATCTCAGAAGCAGCTTACAGTTCGGCGGAACCATCCTCGTCGACTCCAAGATCAAGCATCAAACCCTTACAGCTCCTAGGCCCACCAAGATGAAATAGGTCTTTGGGAAGCGCACCTCCAGAACAGCCTCCTCAATGGACTGCCACCCGACATCAGCTCACATGTGAAACATTGTATTGGTTGGGACTGACTGACATTCACAGACATGCTCTCCACACTAAAAACCATCTAAAGGCAAGACAGACAGAAGGAGAAGTCCAAGAAAAACTCCACATGGACACTATTTATAAAACTGTCCAAAAGGGATCGGGTGGAGGAGGAGGTCAGCAAGCCCAAGGAGGAAGAGGGCGCAGGCGAGGTTAAGGTCGAGGACACAGATGAGGCCCAGGCAGAGGAAGAGGTGGCCAAAGCTGTGGACCGAGCAATAACGCCTGCTACAATTGCTGAGAAGACAGACATTGGGCCAGCAACTGTCCCAACCCGGACGCCCCCGCAGGGGGTGACTGACTTGGTGTAAGGGAAGAATCGAAGGGAACGGACTCCAATCAGGACAAACCGATAAGTACAAATGACCCACAAATAGACACATTAGTCTCAATCAGTAAAACTCATTCCTTAACTATGCTACCCTAGAAGCTCCCATTAGCGCTATGGCCTATGTTAAGAACCTGTCTTCTGCTGACAAGGTGTTGTGGACCCCTGAAGCTTAGCAAGCTTTTGTTAACCTAAAATTGGCCTTACAGTCTACTCCCACTTTGGGAAATCCTGATCCAAATAGGCCTTTTGTCCAAAAAGTGGACGAACGCAGTGGATGCATGGCTTCTGTCCTGCTCCAAAAACATGGTGACAAAGTGTGCCCTGTTGTTTATTTTTCGAGTAAACTAGATCTGGTTGCTGAGGATCTACCTAGATGTTTGCGCATTGTAGCCGCTGCTGAGAAAGCAGTTATGGCCCCTAGAGACATTGTGGGTTACTTTGACCTCATGCTTTTGGTCCCACACGCTGTCTCTCCAATCTTGTTAGAGTAGAAAACCTCTCATCTTTCTGGCATAGATACAATACTATCTTAATGGATATGCCTAATATTATTGTCAAATTATGCAATGTTTTAAACCCTGCTTCTCTTCTACCTCTTTCAGGTGACGGTTAATGGCAGTGACGCAGTTGTGGTCCTCACCAAGTTTGCTCTTCTAGGCCAGATCTCTCTGAAGTGCCTTTAACTAATCCTGATTTTGTTCTGTTTGTAGATGGATCTGCCTTCCGGGACGAGTTTGGCTGCATCCGTGTTGGTTATGCTGTGGCATCCGAGCACAAGGTTTTGTCTGCAGGTTTTCTGCCGCACAACTTATCAGCCCAGGCTACTGAATTGGTCGCTTTAACGGAAGCATGTAAATTGGCAGCTGGTAAAACTGTTAGCATTAACATCCACAGTCATTACTGTTGTGGTGTGATTCATGATTTTGGTGCAATCTGGAGCCACAGACAGCTTCTGAAATCCGATGGCAATTCTATCTCCCATTGTGACAAATTGCTGCTCTCTTAGATGCCATTCTATTACCAAAACAAATTTCTATTTGTAAATGCCAAGTCTATACAGGTTAATCTGACCCTGTATCTCAGGGCAATATGAAGGTGGACGCTAGTAGTGGGCGGATCGATCCTAATATCCATAATATCAATACCAACGTTGGTATTGATATTGATTGATACCAGAGTAATGTGATCGATACTTTAGTGCCGATGCTTTCAAGTGCCTCTCCAGTCACAGCACGGAGCAGGCACACTTTGCTCTTCCTCCCCCCTCTTGTGTTTTGATGTTGTACTGTCACATGACTCAGGAGCGCCAGGCAAACGCAAGCAAGCAGCGTGCGCACACATAAACAGAGACGGAGCAGAGGAATGGGACAGAGGAAGAGAAGCACCGTGTGGGTATATTTTCAGGTCGAAAATGAAACAACAGCGAGCTGTCTAATTTGTAAAAAGGCTTTAAGATACAGAGGAAACACTACAAATTTATATAAACATATGAAAAATCCTAAGAAAGAAAACACCAAGCTACAGAAACGAAGAGAGGAGGAGAGAAATCCCCCACCCCCTGGCCCCGACAGACCCAGACCCCTGACCCCCGACCCCGAGGCGGAGGTCACTGGCAGAGGCCTTTCAGTATGGCAGAGTATATCCAGGTAGATAATAGTGGTGAAAGTAATATTTTGGTCATCTTCGGCATTAATTAATATTGATTTTCAAAAAAAAAATGTGCAACTGGTCATTTGTTACTTTAGCCAACTCAAAAAGTAGAAATTATGCTAAGACCTTGATATAATACATTTATCCCGTTTAAACGTGTTATTTAAATGAATATATTTACTGTAACTGAAAAAAATATATAGAATATGGCTCAGATTTCATTAAATATAATTACCCTTTTGTGTTAACTGTGATTACTATATTTAAACTACAAGTAGATGTGCTACAGACTTAATCATTTTATTATTTTACTTAGCCAATTCCCCAAGAGCAGTGGAGATTACAAGAAGCCTGGCAGAAATGATTGTGAAGGACCTGCAGCCTCTTTCCGTGGTGGAAAATGATGGAATTTTGTACCGTGGGTCAAGTGTCCTCACAAAATTCCTAAAGCCAAGTAAAAAATCTTTAATGGAGGGGAAACTACCACATCTTTATGAAGACTGCTGCTCTAAGGTAAGAAAGACATTGAGTGGTGTGGGCAATGTTGTGCTTACAACTGACATGTGGACATCAAGAGCCACAGAGGCATATATAACAGTCTCATCCCACATCATAGATGAAAACTGGCAAATGCTGGCATACGTGCTAGAAACGTGCTCTGTTCCTGGACAACACACTGCAAACAATATTTGTATGCAATTAACCAGAATCGCGGAAGAATGGGGCATAACGGACAAGATTCTGGCTGTAATAACTGATAATGGTGCCAACATGGTTGCTGCTGTGCGCAAAGCAGGTTGGGCACACTACCCATGTTTTGCACACACTTTGAATTTGGTGGTGAAATACTCTTTCAAGGCTCACCCTGACTTGCTTGAGCTTCAAGAAAAGCAGTGCTATTGTTTCTTTCTTTCACAGTAGCACTAAAGCTGCAGACAAGCTCAAAGAAATTCAGAAGCAGCAGAAGTTCCCTGAACAAAATCTAATTCAAGCAGTTGAGACAACATAGAACTCTGAATTCTACATGTGGGAGAGATTGTCTGAGCAAAAGGAGGAAGTTACCACAGTCCTCTGTCTCCTTGGAAAGAGCTCACGTTGCTTAAGTGAGAAAGAATGGTCTGTCATCAGTCTCTCCATCGATGCACTGAGACCATTTGAGGAATCAACCAGGGAGATATCAACTGAAAAACATGTTTCAGTTTCAAAGGTGATTCCCCTGGTGTCACTGCTTCTCAGAATCGTTGCAACTTCTGAGCACCAAGGTAGCAAGCTAGCTGCTGAGATTAGATTAGAGATTAGATTAGATTTAAAAACCTGGTATTCCGTGACTCTGCAAATGTTGTGCCTGTAAAAGCTCAACTTGTGACCAAAATGTAGTCAGTGAGTCAGACCTCAGCACCTTCATCATCTGCATCAAGCTCAAGCTCTGCCACCAGCTCTGCCCCAGCTCCTGCAACTACTTCAAGCTTGTTTGCAGGGGGTGCTGCATCCGCACCTGCAGCAAAAGGTGGGATATGGACAGAATTTGACTCTCAAGTCCTTGCATCTTAGCAGCATCGGACAACTGATGCCCCAATTGAAATGCGCAGGTACTCAGAAGAGAGGCCAATTCCTCGGAATCAGGACCCAATACTTTGCACCAACATTCCCATCTCTGAGCAAACTTGCCAAGAAACACCTGGGAGTGGTTGCAACATTAGTGCCAGCCAAGAGGATTTTTTCAAAGGCAGGACAGTTACTAAGTGACAGGCAATGTGCAATAAAAGCGAAAAATGTGAACATGATACTGTTCCTGAACAAAAACCTCTAACCAAAACCTTCTGCACAGGTGGACAGGGCCCACAGGGGGGCTTCTGGGAATATTTCTTTGAACTCAAGACTTTGGGGGTTGTTTAGTTATTTGTACTTTATTTATTGTATTTTCACTAATTGTTTTTTTTTTTTTTCAAAGCCTGAAAAGAAGTTCACTGAAGGGGAGAAATTTTGTTTTATTTTTGTATTGTAGTTTGGAGTGATAATTTTGTGTACTGTATTTATTTAAGAAAAATTGTTTTGTTGTTGTTCTACTGTTAGTTATTATGATAATAAAGTATTTTCTATTTATAACTTTGCCCAAATTCTGACCCGGGCTTTAATTAATTAATAATCCAAAGGGAAAAATCAAAAAAACATTTAAAGTTTCTGCAAATTCATTCAGATTTAGCAATTTGATGATGCATCCACCTTAATTATTAAAAAGTATCGATATCGGCGATACTGGCCCTGTATTTACGTGGTATCGGATCGATACCAAATCTTGTAGTATCACACAGCACTACTTTTTGCACAATGTGCGAGTATGATTTCGACATTAGTCACCAAGGAGCTTCAGGTAATAGTAGTGCAGCAAATTCCCCAGTTACAAAG
>JBBPCZ010099661.1:0-11013 GCA_037974445.1 Brycinus macrolepidotus
AGAGGGAGAGAGAGAGAGAGAGAGGAAAAATAGAAGGAGAGAGAGAGAGAGAGAGTGGGATAGAGAGAGGGAGAGAGGGAAAAGAGAGGGAGAGAGGGAAAAGAGAGAGAGAGAGGGGAGAGAGTGGGATAGAGAGAGAGAGTGAAAAGAGAGGGAGAGAGTGAGGGACAGAGAGAGAGGGAGAGAGTGTGTGATAGAGAGAGAGAGAGAGAGAGACAGAGGGAAAGGAGACAGAGAGAGAGAGAGAGAAAAGAGAGAGAGAAAGAGACAGACAGAGAGAGAGAGGGATAGAGAGAAAGTAAGAGAGAGAGTGAAAAACAGAGACAGAGAGAGATAGAGAGGGAAAAGAGAGAGAGAAAGAGAAAGAGCGAGGGATAGAGGGAAAATGAGAGAACGAAAGAAAAAGAGAGAGAGACAGATAGCGAGGGAAAAGAGAGAAAAAGAGAGAGAGAGACATAGAGAGAAAGTAAGAGAGACAGAGAAAGACAGAGAGAGAGACATAGAGAGATAGAGAGAGACGGAGAGATGTAGGGAGAGCAGAGCCTCACCGTCACTGTTGCCACGGAGAACAGTGTCAGGGGAAGGTGTTTGTTGTGATCGTGAACCGAAAGAGTCCAGGCTGTCGAAGGAGTCGTCTCGTCCGTGCCTTGGGGGCGACAGCGAATCAGAACGCTCCGATTCCCAATTATCTATATAACCACTGTCCCGTATATTCCGCTTAGGAGAGTCCACCTCCTCACTCACACACTCCTGCACACACACACACACACACACACACACACACACATAGAGAAGGATAAATCATGAAACGATAATGAGAAAGGGCTGCTGATGACATCGAAACTTTGAAAACATAGCATTTTCACATGATATCAATCATGATATTTCGTTTATCTGGGGTTTACAAATAAGTTGCAGCTAACAAAGTGCACCAGCAATATGGTTTATTTCTTATTAGATTTTAAAAAAAATAAGATACAGAATAAGACATAATGGGCTGTTTATATGCAGATCCTGTACACTAGTTTTGTTAATTATATAATATATGCAGTTGTTCAGAATACTAGTGGCAAACCACAGCTTTTAGAGCTTCAGAACACAGACGTCACAACTCGGTCAAAATTTGAGAAAAATGCTCTTGTATTGCTCTTTTTAAATTTTAAGCATGTTTTACTTAAACTTGTAACTTTACTTGTAACAGACATATTACCATATATATATATATAGTTTATTTTGAAATCAGCATCTCTATGAGCTTGACAACCATTCCATGCCAGTGTCGGTTTAATGAGGAAAAGTATAAAAACACTGCTGTAATCAACACTCTCCTCTTGCAATGTGACCAGTTGGATGGCAAAACACTACTAGAAGTACGTCAAAGGTAATTATTGCCATTTTGTTTAAGAGAGAACAAGAGATTTCTCTGTTTTCTCTGAATTCTTCAAGTTCTGTAAACACTGCAGCATTTCTCTTATTTTGATGTCTTGTCATTTCCTTTAAAAAATGATGCTTTAAAGAACAATATTTTGATTTGGAAATGAGGAGAAATATTCTCAGCAGTTCTTAAAAACGAAGGCAAAGCTGTTCAGTTCAATACTTGCACCTATAAAAAATCAAACCTGAGAAACTGAACATTTTTGCAGTGCTCTCTTATATATATATATATATATATATATACACCCTGTGTGTAGCAGTTTTACAGAGACTCCGTTAGTAAACAGCCCTGGTAAAGAGTTACCCCTACTGTTTTCTATCCACTGACAACCCTGGTTAGGCTTGTACTCTCTATCAGTGACATTTCTTCACTGTCTCCGCGAAGGCCTGGAGTGATGTTATTTGTCCCACGAAATTGGTCCTTCCCACTGTAAATTAAAATATGACTGACTGATTTCTCTGTCACTTCCTAATTATGTCAGTGTTCATTCTGACACTTTAAGAGTGGCACTTGAAGTTCTGACCAATGGGAGAGCTTGCTTAGCTATATCTACCTGGACACCAGACAGCAAAAAATGATTAAATAAAAAATGTATAAAATGTATTTTTAACTTCCCAGAAATCATCACAGAAAGCCCTAATAGTTCCTTTGTGCATGATATAATCAGAAAAGAGTGATACAGTTTATCATAATAGCAATAAAGTAGTATCATGTGACATTTTCTAAATGGGTGCTGAATTACTTCATTACGTGCAATATCTGACATGCAATAGTCTTCATGTGCAATATCACTACTTACATCAATATTACTTTTTTATAACTTAATATTACTACTGATTCTCTACTACGTGCAATAACTCACTCCAAACTCCAAACTGTTTGTGTCGGCAGATTTCATTCAGCTGTGTTACTTATATATGGTATTTAAACCCAGCATTTCTGTATATGGCATAGTGTATTTTCATATTGAGGTTTTTCTACAGACTTTTTTATTTAGATTTTATTTCTTTATTTTGACTTTTATTGTTCTTGTCTCTGTGTGTCTTCGCAGTCATTCCATAAGCAGTTTCCTCTTGGATCAATAAAGTTTTCTGATTCTGATCATACTGCCCAACCTTACATACTTGGTGCTGGTGAGGTATATCTTTGTGTTTGAAGCTCTACACAAGACAGCCATATTCCTAAGCAGTCTTTTACCTTCCTTATCATGCACAGAAGGGCTTCAAACTCCTTCAGGTCAAGTGTTGGCCCGTTATATGACGCACAACTGTTAGCAGTTTTGCCCAGCCAGTAAATAGTGATCAGCACCTGAAAATTACACACAAAAAGCCACACACACACACACACACACACACACACAAACATCATCAAAAATATAACACACCCACACATACACAAAACAATACCCTTTTTTACTGATATCAGCAAGAAACCATTTTTTCCTCCAAAACAGTACTTTACAGGAAAAATGCTTCCTTTTTTTATAAAGTCAGTATACAAAATAATTTTGTTAAAAGTCATTTAGACTCTTTGTATTGGTCTACACCTCTTTAAATTTAACACCGTGTAAAGGGGGGCTGGTACTTTCAAATAGAAAAGCAAAAAAATAAATGCCGTCATCTCCGAAACAGTAATTTTACAGAGGAAGAAAATGAGGGTCTTAACATCTGTTAATGTAAATTAGGTCTGCATATTTAACAAAATGAAATATAGCAACGATATATGTGATAACACTGCAGCGTACTCACGTTCTTTAGCTTTCGACTGCAATCGAAACCCCTATAAGGACAGCAAAAGAGAAGAAGATGGAACAACGTCTGATATTAAAAGAGTGTACCGTGCACACACACACGCACAAGCACTGACAGACACACACTGACACACTCACACGCAACAATAAAGACAGCTTTTTCTCATATGAAAGTCGTTGTGAGAAAAGACACTAGACATTTACATCCACACACACACACACATCATAAGACACAGTGTAGCATACGTTAGATTGGCGCGTGTAGACGTGTCCTGAAGGTCTCCCGGGTCAAACAGCTGCGATCCTTTCAGCCCTAACTCCTCACATCCCCTCAGGAACATGGTGAGATTATCCTGTGACAGAGACACTTATCACACACATACACCACTTACACCCGTTCAGGACTGTCACTATGGATTCTATTAGTAATCAAGTAATCAGGCAAATATACTGATAATTAACTGGGTTTTTCTTTTTATACCAAACAATAAAAAAAGTAAAAGAACAATAACATACTCATTTTAATGCCACTTGTTGAGAAATCTTTAATGCTGCTTCATTCTGGAAGGTTTACATCCCTTTCCCACTTTACGGTTCCATTGCTGTATTGTCTACTTACTGTATTGTCTTGGATTTACATCCCATTTACACTACTGTTACACTGCAGTATTGTCTATTATTGTCTTGTTTCTGTCATTCCTTGCACTTTGTTCTATACTGCTAACTGCCTTCTGTGCAGTAATCACTTATGGTGCAATACTAATGACTCTGGAAGGTTCATAGTGCCACACTATACTGTTACATTACACTACTGTACATTGTTGTTGTGTCTGTTTATTGTGTTGTCTGTATTGTTTCTGTCGTAACTTGCATTCTATTGAATGTTGCACCGTGGTCCGTGGAGAAACGTCTCATCACACTATGTACGTGTACACAGCTGCTGATGACAATAAAGTAACTTTAAACCTGAATCTTGAAACTTGAGTTGGTCCCAGCCATATAGATTTTATAACAGTAGTTAATAATCTGCACTTTGTAAGTTGCATGAGTATCGTGATCATTTCCAAATGATATGTTTCGCATCAAGCTAATGCTAGAGTGCACTTATGTCCCGCACAGGGTGTAATGCTACTTAGGCCAGCTTAAATTGGCCTAGAGATCAAATTATGAACTAGCTTGGTGACTGTATCATGTATTGCCTTCTGTCTAACATGGAAAATCTCCACAAAACGAATTTTGAAGATAGACCAAACCGTGTTTGAGGAACATAGAAAATCCTGCTGTAGCTTGTTGTCGTGACACCTTGTGGCCATTTTGCTTGAAACTGGGTAAATAGCATTTATATGCCTTTATGAATGAGCCTACTAAACTTCATTAAGATTGGCCATTTGCTCAGGTATGTATTGGCTGTTGAATTTTCATTGGCTACTGGCAGTCTTTTTGTTGAGTTTCAAATGGAACTGTAGGAGATGTGACCAAATGTTGCTAAGTGAAAACATACCAAACTTCAACAATTTGGCTTTAGCTGTTCTTGACATAATGAAACGTGTCAGTCGCAGACCCCTATTGATTGATTTAGCATGCTTCAAAGAATGTAGTAGTGATGCAGTGTGTGAATTATGTGAAGTCTGAACCTTTACATCACAAGATATTTGCTAGTGAAATGCTACATTCGCTAGAAATGCTAGATTTATACTAGGTTTTACTGTGTATAATGATTATACTGTCTATGCTGCCATATTGTTTGCACAATACTTTAAGAAATGCACAAACCTTTAAGAATGTATACTATTGCACAGCCACTTTCTCAGATATACATGTATAGTGCTGCTATGTTCACTTGTTTCTATACTGTTATACTGTTTACACTGGCTATACGGTCTATACTGGTTATACTGTTTGCACAATCATTGTACATTTTTTCAATCATTGCACATTTTATTTGATTTTACTTATATTAATATACAATGCACACAGAGCTGTCCACACACTCAGGACAGGTTAAATCTCACTCTATAATCTTATTCTATACTTCTTATTTGCACTGTTTTGTTTGTCTTATGTCTGTTGCACTATATGTACACGCCATTTCGTCTCTCTGTATACTTGTGTATGGTTGAGATGACAAAAAACTTTGACTTTCACTTGACTTTGAGATTTCACATTGGTGTTAGGTGATGGTACTTCATTAACGAAGCAGAATGAGCTAGGGTCATGCACCTCATACAGGCCAACTTGCCATAAAACGTAGTAATTTTTGGTGAAATGGTTGTTGAGCTATTGCCTGAAAAGTACTCTGTGCCTACCCCAATTCAGGGGGCGCTAGTGCTAAGGGACACGCCCACCTATGGGCACAAATCTCTTTATCACGTATCAGCAATGTATGGCTACAAGCACACCAAGTTTCAAGTGGATTGGTACAGTTGAAGTATAAGGGTGAAAAAAAACTTAAATGGGTGACAAACACCATATTACAATAATTACAATAAGTACTGACTGATTATAAAGCTGATCGCCATGTTGTAGCCCTGAAAAAAAACGCTGAATTTTCAATGCATGGTGCAACATTAGTTTGACAGCACTCCTTTTGCTTCCAGGCTTTGTGATGCTGAGAGAAGTGAGAAAAGCTCACTTACAACAGATGAATGACTAACAAACACACACACACACACACACACACAATCTGAGTACTCACTAGTCCTGCAATGGGGGTGGGGAGTCTGTTAATCTTTTTCACAAGTCCTGGTTTGATAGAACTCAGCAACCTAGGATTGAAAAACATTTAACACTGAAACACGTATCTGATTAAAAAGTGTACTGATGTGCTGTTTCCTTGTGTGTTTAATTCATTTACAGTTTCTGCACAGCTTTTATGATGAATCAGGTCAAACAAAAAAAAAATCATGTTGAGGATGTTGAGGACTGAAGCTGAGGTTCTCGAGCTCTTTTTGGAGGACCTGTTCTCATTTTAGTGCGTTTCCAGGCTTTAGTACTGGGGACCTCAACTTTTCCCACCTCAGGTCCACCTATTTTAACTAGAAAGCATAATGGCCCACGGGAAGACAAACATCAAAGTGGAAACCACTCACTCGCACAGGAGAATGCCGTTCTCCAGTCCGCTTCTGAAGTCCTTCTCACCAAAACTTCTCCCCGTCACTGCCTGCAATTCAGAGAGAAGAAAAAAAAGATAGCACCATAAAAGGTCCATTTTACCTCAACCTTACCTCATAAGCAGATAATGGTGGGTTTTGCAGACACAGATTAATCTTAAGCCAAGAATAAAACGAATTTCCAATGGTGATCCTCCACTGACACTAGAATAAGACTGGGGTTCATCTATGTCTAGGAAAACGGCCAATAAAGGTATGCACTGATCAGACCTAACATTAAAACCACCCGCCTAATAGGCAGGTTCATCTCAGGCCACCAAAACAGTTCTGACCCGTCAAGACATGTATTCCACAAGCCCTCTGAAGGTGTGCTGTGATATCTGGCACCAAGATGTTAGCAGCAGATCATTTAAATCCTGCAAATTGCAAGGTGGAACCTCCAGACCACTTTGTTCAACACATCCCACAGATGCTTGATCGGATTGAGATCTGGAAAATTTGGAGGCCAAGTCATCCTTTTTGTCATGTTCCTCAAACAATACTTGAACAGTTTTTCATGCTACTGAAAGAGGCCACTGCCATTAGGGAATACTTTAGATAGGTAAAGTGTAAAGTGACCATTTTTGTCACACATGAACACACAGCACACAGTGTAAACAATCTGAAATTCTTTCTCTGCATTTAACCCATTCACCTGAGTGAAGCAGGGGGCAGCCAGCAACGCAGTCCCTGGGGAGCAGTGTGTGGGGACAGTACCTTGCTCAAGGGTAACTCAGTGGTGCCACTGGCAGTCCTGGGATTCAAACCCACAACCTTCCGATCACAGGGGTAACTCCCTAACCACCAGAACACTAGTAGGTGGCACTCCACATGAGTGCTAGAACCTAAGGTTTCCCAGCAGATCATTGTCCAGAGCGTCACACTCCCTCTGCTGGCTTGCCTTCATCCTATAGTGCATCCCGGTGCTTTCTCTTCCCCATTTAAGCAACATACGGCCACCCAAATGAAGTAACTGAAAACGTGATTCATCGGAACAGGCCACCCTCTTCCATTGCTCCATGGTTCAGTTCTGATGCTTACATTGTAGGCACTTTTTATTGTTATGGCTGATCGGGTGTAAATCAGAACTAAAATGGCTAAGCTGCTATGTTGAGGAAAGACTAAAAATATGCCTTGACTGCAGTGTTTTTGCTTGTAACACTTCTCCCCCACTCGTCAACAAAACCAAATAGCACACCACCACCACTCCCCACTGACAAAACCAAATTGTGCACCATCACCCCACACTCTAGTGACAAAACCAGGCCACCTGCCACCCCAAACAAACAAACTAAAACTTCTCTACCACTCAGTTTAGTTATTGCTATTTCCATCCACCAGCCCAAGAGAAGGCTATGATGTGCTTCCTCCAAGTCACGCGAGTGCAGACACTTTTTTAAACTGCCACCAACGCAATATCATTGGACAGCAAAACACGATAACATATTTAGAGTGTCTGTTACATTAGTTAACAGACACACATGATGGCTAGCATAGTGCTTGAGTGATGGGGAGGAGGGAAGGCCATCCCACCCACCCAGAGAGAGCGAAGCCAATTGTGCTCTCTTGGACTCCCGACCATGGTTGGCTACAACGCCACCAGAGATCAAACTTGACGCTTCCCAATAGGGCCAACGTTTAAACAGTTATGCCACTCTGGAGGCTCAGGCCACATATTCTATTACTACACCTGCTGCCAACTTTAATGATGAAATAATAATCTGGATTTTCTCAGTAACTCTCCACATAGCGTTTACATGATTGTCATTCTTTCTGGGATAATGGTTTTAATAACTGGTGACCCAAAGGGTCTTATGTCCTGTGTTTTTTTCCATCTACACATTTGAAATGAACGAAGGCCCTTATAATGAATGCTAATGAGATGACTTTTGTAACTATTATAGGGGAGATGGAGTCAAATGACGAAACAAGCTATTCAGAGAAAGTGTTGTCTGCGCTGAATCGGTGTCAGACCAGCGTAACACAAAATACAAGACCACAGAAGATAATACAAAGAAAACAAAGGGATTGGTTGAATATTATGAGGGAGAAGTGCCAACTCATTCAGTGAGTATAAATGCTCAGTCAGTCGAGACAACAATGCACTTTAAGAACTTGGGAATTCGCCCTGGCAGCCGGATGAGATTCTCAGAAAATAAAGAGATTATTTATAAAAAGGCAATTATTTATTTTGAGGAAATCTAGAGGTCTTGATGTAAAATGTCCTATTGTTAGCATACAAGAGTCTGGTACAGGAAAATTTTCATCTGGTATAGCACCATCTGAGCAAAGAGCATAGATACGTTTTCTAGGAGTGTGTGCTAAGATATAGCTGTTAAAGTTATTGAACAGAGCCAATAGTATAATAAGACCATTAAGATAAAGGCACATACCATTTTAAATCAGTCTCACCCAGCGTATCGGATAATTGAAAAATCTAGGGTCTAGACGTCTTCAAAATGTCCTTTACTTTCTTCAGATACTCCAAACATTGAATTCTTGCTAAATTCTAATGTTTGGAATCTGTGATATAGACTTACTGTTACTTTGTGTAATTAGTGTAACAAATAACAGTGTAACACTGACACTGCTGTGTGTAAAGATTTAGCAGCAGATCAGTAGTGCAGAATGGTTTCGGAAAGTGGCTTAGTGTGAATGCAATAAAAAATGCAATAAAATAGCAGCAGATGATATGATAATGAGATTAGCATTCAATAACATTCAGTCAATTCACAGATTAAACAGCTGAGTTGTATATTGCACAAATCCAATTCAGGACAGAATGACTTAAAAACTTATAGAAAAATGTATTTATGCCGGGACGCTACAGTGGTCCAAAGACCAGGGACAACGAAATGATCTCATTAAATCTAATTCAATGATCTAATTAAATAATCTCAACTTGCAGTGCAAAACACTGTGGCTGAAGCATTTTATCTGGAATGATTTAAACACAAGTTATAGTGTGAATGGGGGAAGACACACAGACTTCCTCTGGACTGTGAAACAGCTGAGTTCTATATCAGGCGTAGTGAAGTCATTTATTGTCTAACGTCCTTCACCTACCACTGAGAGTGGAAGTGTGTGTGTGTGTGTGTGTGTGTGTGTGTGTGTGTGTATGTGTGTGGGAGGGCTAAATGTGTAAGGACCAGATGTCCTCGTAATAATAACAGAAAAAAATCCATGAGGATGTTTTGCCAGTCCCTGGCTAAAGCCATAGTCTGGCCATAAATCGAATGTGCACAATTTTACCCCGAACAGAGTTGGTTGCATCTTTAGTTTTCAAAGTCAAAAGTCAAAGTCTCATCTCAGCTATATACACGTATACAGTGAGACGAGACGGCATGGTTCCGGATTTTACAGAGTACAAAAGGACACAGAGTAAGCATATCAATATAACTACTATAAATATAAACTCTAAACCAGAAGTAAAAAATGTGCAATTTGGTACAAGGATGTGCAATATAGTACAAGGTCATTTTTAACATCCAAAAAAAATTGTGCAAATGTTGCATCAGGAGTGCTTTATATGTGCAAAAGCTCAGCAGCGGTTCAAAAATAAATAAATATACCGTCAATCTATGAAAAATACAGAAACTCTGAGACAGTAAGTGTGGTATACATGTGTTTTGCACAGAGCTACAAGGCTAATGTAGCTCAAAAGTCATGAAAGCTTAGGATACAATTGAGCATCATGTATTGTGTGTCTTTTATGTGATGTGTGTTAATAGGTGATTTCCTATACGCTTGCTTATGTGATCTGACACTGGATGATTAAAACCAGTTGTCCATTTCTGTCAAAATGTCATCTACCTCACATACAACCAGGTCATCAGACACCCAGTCATGAAGTCTAGTCAAAATAAGTGTATTTCAGTTGCTTTTACTAGTACTCCAATCACTGTAATCCTCACCAGGGTGCAGCCCCTAAAACCCATTGGGTTAATGCAGATCTGCACACACACTATGTGGTGAGTAATATGCAAATCAGCTCATATATAACAACCAGTTTTTTCAACCAGTTACTTTGGGACTAGTCATGGTGGTCTAGTGGTTAGGGAGTTCGCCCTGTGATCGGAAAGTCATGGGTTCAAATTCCAGGACTGCTAGTGTCATCACTGAGGTACCCTTTGCCCTTAAGCAAGGTATCGTCCCCACACACTGCTCCCCGGGTGCCCCCCTGTTGGTGACAGCCCACTGCTTCACTTGGTGAAGGGGTTAAATACAGAGAAAGAATTTCACACAGTTCACACTGTGTGCTGTGCTGTGTTCACGCGTGACTATAAGGGGCCACTTCTCTATAAGAAGACTATTAGGAATAGTAATGCCCTGTGCGGTTGCCTTCATGAACCACTTGGGGTAGCATGCGCTGTATTGGCTCTGTATTTGAAGCAGTGTGGTGTAGCAATGTCCGCATAAGCCTAACAGCAGGTAGAGGTGCCACAGTACAGGGATGGGTTTCGGGCATGGGCCCCAGAACCATTATAGCAGGGGGGGACGTCTCCCCCCCAATTTTCAAAATCATTCGTTTCGTCCCCCCCCCCTTTTTCTCTCCCGGACAACGGCCGAGACGTAGAGCTCTGCGCGCTGTTGTAGCTGCACAGGGGGGACCAACTCCATATTAAAGTCTATGTATTTGAATGCAATGTCATTAAAGTCCCTGTTGGTGTAATGGTCAG
>JBBPCZ010099682.1:0-11012 GCA_037974445.1 Brycinus macrolepidotus
AAAATCTTGTGGAAAGCCTTCCAAGAAGAGTGGAAGCTGTTATAGCTGCAAAGGGGGATCAACTCTATATTAAAGTCTATGGATTTGAATGCAAAGTCATGAAAGTCCCTCTGGTGTAATGGTCAGGTGTCCCAATACTTTTGTCTATATAGTGTATGTGCACTTCGATTTTTGCCAGCGTTACTATGAAAGAACACATTTGTGGGCGGAGAATGGATAGGTGAATTAACAGTGCCTCACGCTTGAGAAAATAACTATGTCAATATGCCAGACACACACACACACACACACACACATCTGTAAAACCACATCTGAGTAATGGTGTGATGTCAGGGTACTTTCCGTTGATCCCTCTCACGGTTTGGGATGATGAGGCCATTCTTTCCCTCATTACCATCTCACTATGTCACATATGTGTGCACACAAACACGCATACACAACCTGACTCATTAAAGGACCAGACACACACTGCCTGTAAAATATATATACAGATACAACACAGGTCGTACACCATGACACATGCTCCTACCCTCACTAGTAATTACTATCTGGGAAGCTCACAGGACACAGGATCTGATCATTCAAACACTTGCAGATGGAATACTAAGGGCCTCTGCTGGATTTTTACAGTAACTCGCACCATAACCTCATACTGAAGTCACGCTGATAAATAAACTTGCTCCAGCTGGAACGTCTTTGGAGCATTAAAACTCCATCGTCCCCTGTGTCCTGTTTCGCAGCTCCTGAAAAGCGCTGGTCTAAAGAGAACAGGCATTATTCCATCCACTTGTCAAGCTAATCTCGCAAAACATTTTAGGGTTTTGCAGGAAAAACACAATACGCTGTACAAGGTACAACACAGACCTTAATTTCAAATTGTGCACATTAAATGAGTTTTTAAGGTATAGTACATTCACAATCCCAAGGGAAAGAGGCATATTTAAAAAAAAACTTTTCAAAACAATTTTCTAAAATAGAAAAATAAGACAGGGTCAAGACGGGGTGTATATAATCAATGCAGCTTAAACTAAGAACATAATGCAGTACATGTTCGGTAAGTAAAGTTACTGATGATGTATATTTGATGTTTCCACCACAGAGACAACATTTGGACTCCACCACTTTGTTTATCAAGACAAGAGCATTAAAAGAGCTACAATTAGACTCTGATGACAGCATTTGAACAGCTTAATTGGGAGGCTTCTGCTGATAAAAGTCATTTTTAGACAAAGGTTTGATAGACTAGACTAAGACTTAACCTTAGTGTAAAAATTGGGGACTCCATAACGTCCTTTTTCTTCATAATGTTTGATTTTCATGGTTTCTTTTGAATGAATTAAGAATAATGCCATGCAAGTTGTTGTTAACATAAAACAGTGACTTAGTGCTTGTAGAGTATTAGAGTTTTCTAAAATAATGTTTTGACAGTTTTCCTAAACTCTTGTCAAAAGCACATGTTGAAAACGGTTTGGCCCAAATGTGGTTTAAACAGATAAAAGGTTTGATTCCTGGCTTTAGAACAGGGGGTTAAAGTGTGTGGGGTGTAGTATTATTCCAGAGGCAGGAGTTTGTACAGCTGTTTTTGTTTTGTAAAGAACAATATAAACCTAAATGTAAAAAATATAAAACAAAATTGAAAAAGGACTTTGTATAGGCAGTGTGCAGCATCAAGGTGAAACACCCAATGCCCTCACCATGTTCTCTCCACATTTAGTCCCAGTTAGAACAAGTCCCGGGTCGGGCATGTCGTCTCCCAAGTACACGTGGGTCCCTCGGCACAGGATTCGCCCACCCTCCTGTAGGGGGATATTTGTCTCTATGGAGACGGCATTAGTACCAATCACTGGCCGATTAGCCCCGCCCTGACATTGTATCTTTCCACATTTAGCATCTCTGCAAAAGAACACAATGATAAACTTTAGGCAATTTTATTAAGTCAGCTAAAACTGGGACAGTTCTTAATTACACAACAAAAGAAATTCAGGAAATTGGAAAGCATGAAGAGGTAGGAAATGAATAGGAGTAGTAACAAAAAAATGTGAGCAGTTCATGCAGTGGCACTTGAAATTACAACCCTGTTTTCCATAAAGTAAAGACGCTGTGTAAAATGTAAACAGAAAAACGAATGTGATGATTAACAAATCGTGTAAACTGAAATTTAATTAAAATGGAGCAAAGACAACACATCAAGCTGAGATTTAAGAGAAATTGTATCGTTCTATGAGAAATATATGTTCATTTAGAATTTGGTGCAAGCAACACGTTCAAAAAAGTTGGGCTGGTGCAACAGGGGACCGGAAAAGTAGTGTAATGCTAAAAAACAAAAATATAGTGCAACATCTCACAACTAAGTAGGTTAATTGGCAACACGTCTGTAATATACTTGGGTATAAAAAGAGCATCCCAGAGAGGCAGAGCCTCTCAGAAGTAAAGACGAGGAGGAATTCATTAATCTGGGAAAGACTGCACAGACAGATTGTGCAACAATTTAAGAATAATATACATAAAATTGCAAATACTATGGTAATTTCAGCTATGGTACAAGATATCATTAAAAGATTCAGAGAATCAGGAGAAATCTCTGTATTTAAGGGACAAGGGCAAAACGTAATACTGAATGTCCATGATCTTTGGGCCCTCAGGTGACACTGCACTAAAAACATACAACTTTGGAGTGGAAATCCATGCTTAGAAACACTTCTGAAACTATTGTTTGTGAACATTTAATCGTTGCACCCACCAATGCAAGTTAAAAGTCTACCATGCAAAGGAAAAGCGCATCTAACCATGATCATCTGGACCCAAGCTTATTTAAGATTGACCAAGTCAAAGTGGGAAACTGTCCTGCGGTCTTACGAATCAAAATCTAAAATTCTTTTTGGGAATAATGGACGTTAAAAAGAAAAGGATCCACCTGGCTTGTTATCAGCACACAGTTCAAAAACCAGCATCTGTGATGGTATGGGGGTGCACTGGTGCACATGGCATGAGTAGCACATCTGGGAAGGCACCATTAATCCTGAAGGATATATCCAGGTTTTGGAGGAACATATGCTGCCATCCAGATGATGTCTTTTTCAGGTAAGGACTTGCTTATTTCAGCAAGACGATACCTAACCTCATTCTGCATGTATTACAACAGAATGGCTCTGTAGTAGAAGAGTCTGGGTGCTAAACTGGCCTGTCAGTAAAGACCAGTCACCCATTGAAAACATTTGGCACATCATGAAATGAAAGATACGACAAAGAAGAACCCGAACTGTTGAGCAGCAGAAATCCTGTATCAGGCAAGAATGGGACAACGCTTCACTTTCAGAGCTCCAAAATTTGATCACCTCAGTTCCCAAATGTTAACAGAATGCTGCTAAAGAGGTGCTGCAACATAGTGATAAACATGCCCTTGTCCCAGTTTTTACGAAACATGTTGCTAGCATCAAATTCAAAATGAGCATATTTCCAAAAAACAGTAACATTTCTTAGTTTCAACATTTATGTTGTTTTTGTTCTATTCTCAATAAAACATAATTTGCAAATCATTCCATTCTGTTTTTATTCACATTTCACACAGTGTGGCAACCTTTTATTTTAGAAATGGGGCTATAGTTCAAATGCTTTGATCCTGATTTCTTCCATGAGAGCGTAACTATTGCAACCATAGTGACTGATGGAAAGATTGCAAACACCTGGCAGCAGTAAATGCAAATTCAACAAATATGTGAGGTTCATTGCAAGTTAATATATCTCTCACATGTTAAAACACAGCTCATCAGTATTAACATATGCAAATAATTTTGAAATATAATATGCAAAGCAAACACAAGGTCCAGAGTGTCCTGAGGAGCCAAGAATAAAGCAAAAATAATGAGACACACTGGCCACTGCAGACCAATTACAGCCTGCCGAGAAGAGTTTCTCACGCTCTCTTGACAGAGAGAGAAAGAGAGGGAGAGACAGACAGAGAGAGAGACAGAGACAGAGAGAAAGAGAAAAAATGGGGCTCTAGTTTTGTTTTGCACACAAGTAATCAGCTCTTGTCTCTCTGTCTCCCTCTTTTTCTCTCTCTCTTTTTGTCCACTTCAGTAATTAGTGCAATTACATCAATCAGGAGACTATTCGTGAAGCACTTGAAGCACCTGCCAATCGCAGCCCAATTAAAGCAACATGTTTAACAAGTGCTACCTGTTTATGTAAATTATAGTGGCACTTCCAGTGGTCCCTTTTTAGATCACGCTTTGTTTTTGATTCAGTATGATGTACCTGCAGGCCTCAGCTTACATATGCACAAATGTGGGATTTTGTGCAAAAGAATATTTTTTTGTGAAGAAAAAGCAAAGAAAGCGACAACACCACGAGTTCTCTCCATCGCATCCTCATTATTCTCTCTTTTTTTTAAACCAGAGAGAAATAAAAAAGCATAGTCTCACCGTTCTTCGCACTTAGCGAATGAGCCCTTGGAGTCTTTTCCACAATTCCCATACGGATCTCCCGCCGAGTTCACCCTTTCAAAACAGATGCCTGGAGCTGGCTTTGCACCTACAGGACACACAAATAAACACAAACACACTCAACCGTGCGTGCACCCACAAAACCCATAAGTTTTGAGTTATCCCCTGCAGTCCCACTTCCGTTTCTGTCAGGGATTTCTGTGCAAACATGAAATATGTGAACTTTTGAACAGTAAACAATAGCATAAAAAAAAACATTTCCTTTTTAAAAGTAACAATTGCCAGTTCTCTCCTGAAGCATAACTTTTCACATAACCTCATTCATGGCATTCGTTCAAAGCTGAGTTCAAAAGTGGTCAGTTCACACAACTCTCCCAGTTCCTCTCTGATTCCTTAGAAATCCAAAAACAAATTGGTTTTGCTGTTCAATATACTATACAATACATATAGTTAAAAATAAAAATATAGACACATGTAGCGATCACAAGCAAAGCACAGCCCAAAAAGCTTATCTCTAAAAGCACAGTTAAGTTTGGATTTGAGTTCAAAACTTTGTATCTTACAATCATTCCACCACTTACAAGGAGACTCCTATGCTAAAATCCTATGGTTTATGAAGATCATTCATTCACTCTGCAGATGTGGAGTTTGAACCAAGAACCCTCTGCTTGATAGACAAGCGCCTTGTCACACAGCCAATGATAGACAACGATTCATTATAGATTCATTTCTTGAGAATTATTAACTTGCAGACTCCACAGATCATTTCTAGACCAACCTTAAGATGATATCCGAGACTCGTTCACATTGGGAGTATTTCAAACCTTTAATAATTGTAGAAACATGAAAAGATTATTATTATTTTTTTTAAATCTTCCACAGAATCGTCAAGTTTAATGCACTGCATGAAAAGAAAAAATCTTATACCATAACCAAAAGAGCAGATTTTAAGGTCCTTTAAAGGTCCTAAAAACACCACTGTTGTGGCGAGATTACTCGATTTCAAACCAAAAATGGATGTATTTGAACATAGAAGAGAGTTGAAAAGTGCAGTTTTCGATATGCAAGTAATTCCCCATGAAATTGACGAAATAATGAAGCACAACAGGGCGCAAAACAACAACGTGTGCTTGATTGTGCACAAATTATACATCAATAATCAGCTGTACAGAGACTCGTGGTTGCTCAAGTTACATCATGGTTGTGAACAGAAGCTCTCATTATCAGCTTTGCTGAGATGAGGTATGATGGACTTCCTCACCTGAGAGGAGTAACCTGATTATGGGTTTTCCTTGTCTGAAGATAAATATTGAACATAACCTGGTAAAGTGCCTTTAACCTTCGTTGGCCCTAAGACTACCAGGCAGCCTAATAGGCTGAATTTATGCACTAGTCCTTGGACAAGCCCATTACTTTGGTCTAGTTTATTCATCCAGTGGGAGGAGAAAGTAGTTGTGAAGATTTATGGGGAAGTGCTGAGAGGCTGTTGCTGGTCTTGGGTTGTTATGTTTTAGTTGTTCTGCTTCCTGCTTTATTTTTCAAAGAGAAATGTGAGTTAGGCTTGGTGGGCAGTTTTGTGGGAAGTGTGTGTGTTTTGTGGGCAGTGGAAGGACTGCTTGCATTCTAAGACATATATATACACATATATATATACATATAGACTACTCACTCTGTACCTTCAGATGAAACTGTTTGGAAGGAGGAATGGGGTGGTCCTATACTGTTTTCCCATCATTTAAAACATGGGATGTTTTTTAAATGGTTTTGTTTAAAGAATACCAATTACCACCCGTACACTTCCACAGAAATAATACATCTATATTATAAATCTATAATAATAAATCTATAATGGACACAATGGACCAGACTGATGTTTGGAGGTTAAAAAGATCCACAACCACACAGGTATATACAGATAAATATAGATTATTTTCTTGTTTCATTTTCTTTAATATCCAAAGTAAAAATGTCTTAAATGAAGACAAAATAAATTTTGCTCATCAGCTTGTCTGACTCTTTTAAACGACAGAATAATTACAAAAAACAGTACCAGATATTTGTAGAAAGAAAAAGGGAATTTATCACAGATTCTTTTCTTACATAATGTAGGATCAGCAAACCCTCTTTCAGTTGGAGACACTTTTAAAAGTGCTTTTAATGTAATCTGTCTAACACAGCTTAGGATAAACAAACTGAAAATTTTTAAAGAGTCTCACGTGCTTGCATCACTTGTGTCAGGTCAAGTATTACGTATTACAAAAATACAACGAAAGGAAAGGGGAAAATGCAATAAGTTATTTTTGAAGCTTCAGCAGAGAAACAATGCAGAGAAAAATGTACAAAAGTTAAATGAGAATGGTTTAAAATTCTCATTACATTAAAAAGAAATTCACAGAGATGTTTTCTTTTCAGTCCTCATCTGCACCGATAAATAAAGTCACTTGTAGATTATTCTTTCCTTATAGTCATATTCAAATAGCTGATGGACAGAAAGAATCAAAGGCCCAGTTACAATGAGCTTTATCAGTCAATTATTTATTTTCAGCAAAAAAAAAAAAACCCACCTGGAATATATGGTATCTGAACTGAAGTGTAACAAACATTTTATTAACACATAAAAAAAACCCTCCTTACATGTTTCAGTTTTTGTGTGAGACAGGTATGCTCATGTGTACTCAGCAAGAAAGTGTAATATCTCTGTTGACTCAGAGTCTATCAAGTCTACTTCAAAAGTTGCAGGTCCCTTACACTTCAGGGTTATACTGTCAAAATAGTAGCCAAATGCATAGCATTTCATATTAAAAAGGTCTTGCCTGATAACATACACCACATCCAGCCTGGTTTTATGCAAGGACAAAACACTGCAAATAACATTTCCTTACAATTATAGCACGCTATGATTGAGCAAGGAATCCAGGACCTTTTTTATAGCAGATTTTTAGAAAGTTTTTATTGAAGTAAGATGGGAATTTATATATAAGTATATGGAATTCTTTAATTTTCGAGATTCAATGGCTTAAGGTTCTGCATAATAACTCTATCAGTAAAATTATTAATAATGGATATTAATGGATAAAACCTTACTGTACTCTCACAGGGGGTTGCCTAGACCTAGATGACTTTTAAATCCACTACACCGAGCCAAATTATGATAAATGTCACATACTGAGGCTTGATTTTGCAGCATCGGCAAAGGGAAACATCAGAGGAATTCCCAGCTCCTACAGGTTTTATCTTTCAAAACGTATGAACAGAAGGTCCTCTGATTTATACAGAATAATAAACAAGATCAAATGAAGTGGACATATCTTTACAGTGAGTGCGAATCTGGTGTTTAATATTACGCAAGGCTTAAATCTCCCTTGTGAAAAGCCTCCCTTATTCCCAAAATCAATTTCAATTCACAATGGCTTTCCATTAGACAACCCAAGAGGGTTCACTCTATGTTTGAAAAAGGCCTTTCTCCTTTCCTACAAGTCAATGCACTATTTGTTCATAAATTACATATTCTCTAAAGGCTCCACTTTTCTGAAAGAAGCTCTGCAAAGCTTGTTACAATTCCAGTTTCACCCACCAGAAAATAAAGTCTTATGACAAACCATATGGCTGGATTCCAATATTAGGATGGATAGAACAAATGTCTGACAAAGGCTTATAAAGTGTAATGTAATATATGTAATTTATGAACAAATAGTGCATAAGTTTGACTTGTAGGAATGGAGAAAGGCCTTTTTCAAACATAGAGTGAACCCTCTTAGGTAGTCTAATGGAAAGCCATTGTGAATTGAAATTGATTTTGGGAATAAGAGAGGCTTTTCACAAGGGAGATTTAAGCCTTGCGTAATATTAAACACCAGATTCACACTCACTGTAAAGATATGTCCACTTCATTTGATCTTGTTTATTATTCTGTATAAATCAGAGGACCTTCTGTTCATACGTTTTAAAAGATAAAACCTGTAGGAGCTGGGAATTCCTCTGATGTTTCCCTTTACCGATGCTGCAAAATCAAGCCTCAGTATGTGACATTTATCATAATTTGGCTTGGTGTAGTGGATTTAAAAATTTGTGTGTCTAGAACTGTTTGCACATTGCAACAATACAATTAACTCGTCTGATCTTTGCCACAAATGTACAAATGAAAAATTAGAAATACTGGATGCCTGTAGACCACGTGAAAATGGTAACTTGGCTAAAAAAAAATTAATTCTATTTAAGAACTGAGAAATCAGTTACCATACCACACAATACTTTAGATATGAAAAAATATTCAAGTAAAGTGGCCCCTTATAGTCATGTGTGAACACACCACAGCACAGCACAGCACACAGTGTGAACTTCTTTCTCTGCATTTAACCCATTCACCAAGTGAAAGTGAAGCAGTGGGCAGGCACTGGCACCCGGGGAGCAGTGTGTGGGGACGGTACCTTGCTCGAGGGAACCTCACTGGTGACACTAGCAGTGTTAGGATTCGAACCTACAACCTTCTGATTGCAGGGGCAACTCCCTAACCACTAGGCCACCAGCTAGATAGACTACATTCATGAAATAATCTTCATAACCCTTATAAAACAACAACTGATTCAAAAATACGATGTTTACAAAATATACTAACTTAGAAGTTCTTGGCATGGAAAATATATATTACATATCTGGGGCACTGACCCATCCCCCTTATGCCAATTTTGCCAAGATGAGGTGATTTTGGTTTTGTCCGTCTGTTGCCTTATTTTGGACAAAGTTTCAAGAATGGTTTTCTTTGCATGATGTTTGGTTAAACTAGTTTACAGTGTTATGGGACGACATATCAAAACACTCATGCAATATACAACATAACTGGGCAAAGTATTTATTTTTGAGTTCAGTGGAGGGTCTAAGAACATTGAGGGTTTCAAGAACTCTGTCAAGTAGTGAGTGTTATATGGCACATGAACCAGGTGGTTTTGTTTATGCCAAAAGACAGAACAAAGTTAGGGAGGCTGCACGATGGCATGAGTAATATATTTACCCATACGAGAAAATAAGGCAAATGAATGATTAAATTAATTGTGTATTAAGGAAGAAGATGGAAGAAGATGATGCCCTTCTCTGGAGTGAGGTGGGTAAAAGAGAGAACATGCAGAGAAGGAAAGTGGAGGGATAATGAGAAGGACAAGGGGAAAGAAGGATGAGGAGGGTTACACAGTAGGGAGAAGTAGGGCGAGGACAAGGGCAGATGTTTGGATACATAATATTCCAATGTTAAAACAAATTCCAAATGCCCAAATAACTTTCACTGGCTTTAATTCAATTCAGTCATCTTTTACACCTCTTTTATAGAGAAGCTCAAAGATGTAGCATGCAAAATTTCAGGTTGCTCAAGCACTAAAAACAGTTATTTGCATTTTATAGCGCCCCCCTATGGACTAACTGGCACCAAACTTGGTGGACTAAGTTATGAATGGGTGATTTATACATCTCCTAAGTTTCATGAGCTGTAGGCACTTTTTTTAAACCTTTTTTAAACCTAAACTTTATATCCACCCTGGAAGCATCAATTAGCATTTGGTGGCCATATTGTTAACAAATAATAAATTTTTTATTATAATTGACATTCAGACTCTTGTTCAGAGTGAGAATATACTTGCTTAGGCCTGGAGTCAAACTCTACTTTTATACACGCAGGACAGCTGTGTTATCCACTGTGCTATCTGCCCCACAGTATTCAGGAACCACAATTCGGCAAAAAGTTATCATTTCTTATCGTAGACGTCTCGAAGCTGTAATTGCCAATAAGGGCTTTACAACAAAGTGCTGCTATTTATTTCTTATTTCGTATTTATAAGTGCAAAGTCAAAAGACATTATTAGTGTAACTTTGAAGTAAATATATGCGCTGGATGTATTACATAAAAAACAAAGTGTCTAAAACTATAATACTTACGGTTTCATTAAAACTGACAAAACTGCAGAGGAGAAAAGGCTATCCTGAAAGGGTTAACTATGTAAAGACCATCCCTCATCAGGAGGTGTAAATCAGTTTCTGTAACTTGTGTTCCTGTTTGGCCTGTAAGCGCTGCTGTAACTCACCCTGGCCCCAGAGAGTGATGCACTGCTGTTCATGTGTTTGACAAATGCCGTTGTAGCAGTGGCCGTCCACGCTGTGGCAGGCGTGGCCGTCGTGCAGGTAAACATTGGCTGGGCAGTGAGGGTCAGAACCCGTGCAGAACTCGGGAAGATCGCAGGAGTTACTGGACTCTCGGCACGGCGTGCCTGCAGGCTTCAACTGAACATACATACACACATATATATACGCATACATTTTGACACTTAAATTAAAACACAGGATAAATACTTCACTTCAGCAAAAAACTTTTAAAAGAGCAATAAAGAAATGCAATATGTTTATGTTTTTCTTACCTGACACTCTTCACAGCATTGGCCATGTGCACATACTGCACTCCCCTTCAGAGTACAGGTACTGGCATTACAGCAGGGGTTCAAACATTCCTGAGAGAGAGAGAGAGAGAGAGAGAGAGAGAGAGAGAGAGAAACAGACAGACAGATGGATAGATGAGACAAGAGTCAG
>JBBPCZ010099693.1:0-11012 GCA_037974445.1 Brycinus macrolepidotus
ACACACACACGCGCACACACACACACACACACACACACACACACACACACACACACACACACACACACACACACCCACCTTCAGAGAGCAGTGTACTCTGGCATAAAAACACACTCTGCTCCTGTGTGTCTCGCTTCAGGTGTGAGAATCATTTCCAGCAAAGTGAGTGACGAGGTAAACTGCAGTCACGGCACTCAGCCCGACAGACCGGCAGAATAAAGAAAAAGCACCGCACAAACAACGGCCTGTCAGCCACACACACACACACACACACACACACACCCACACACACACACACACACACACAGACCCTCAGTCATCTTCTTCCAGTTCTGCTTTCTGTTTCCTAGCAGATAGAAGAAGCTAATTCTAATCAAGGGCCTCATCAGTTGCATCAGGTGTGCTTGAGATAGAACACATCAAATACCCGGCCCGGCTCGCAGAGCGTTCACACTGTGACCTTTCAGTGTGTGTCTGAAATATAAGTCAAGAGAACTGCCCAAAAAGATCATTACCTTGCACAAACAAGGAAAAGGACACAAAAAGACAGCAAAGGCACTGCATGTTCCTGGAGATCCCACCAGAAGGATAGTTTGCAAGTTCAAAGTTAAAGGAACATCGGACCTGGATGTGACTGAAAGAGGGAGCTATCAGCAGCTGCCACCAGATTTCCGAGGAGGCAGGCGGCCAAAAACCCTCGAGCGACTGCAGAAGACCTGCAGCGAGACATTGAGGTCAGAGTTTCCACAGTAAGGAGAGTACTAAAGGTCTCCAAGTACGAATTCCAAGACGTACACTACTACTGACCCAAAAGCACGAGAAAAGCCGGCTTTCATACGCTCAAACCATGTAAATAAGCCACTGAGGACGTTTCTAGGCCAAGTGGCTGAGGGTGGTGTGCAAGATGTGGGTGATGGTGCCCTCTGTCGATCTGTTGGGACTTTAGGCAAACTGGAGTGGGTCTGTGGAGCTGGGGATGGATGTTTTGACGAGGTCTTTAGTGAGTCCCTCAAAAACTTCCAGCTTGCTTCTTCTGGCACTGGAAACCTGCAGCGTTTGGAGGGCAAGATGGATTCAATCAAGTGTCAGGAAATCCTTTGAAAAAAAGTCATGCCGTCTCTGAAGTAGCTGAAGCTTGGGCATCAATGGACCTTCCAAGAGGACAGTGATCAGTAGCATACCTCCACCAAGGCCTGGTTTCAGAAAGAGGCCTGGAGGATTCTAGAGCGGCCATCACAGTTGCCAGACTTGAACCCCATAGAAAATCTCTTGGTGGGATTTGAAGAAGGTGGTTGCAGCGCGTAAAGCCAAGAATATTAGTGAGCTGGAGCCCACTGCCCAGGAGTAATGGGCTAAGATTCCTCAGGAACGCTGCCAGAAGCTGTTGCCTGGATATGCATCATGTTTGCAGCAGCTCATAACAGCAAAAGGGTGCTTTACTACATACTAAAGATGCTTGTCATAAAGAAGCTGAATAATTCTGAAACTGCAGTTTCATTCATTAAAACTGGAATTTTCTGTTGCATGTGGACAAACCACATTGTAATATTAGTTGTGTAGAGCTATTTAAGTTGTTCTTGTTTGATTTGTTTATTGCAAACAGCCGAAGGTTCGTAAATCTTGCGAATAAACCAACGGCGGTTGAGTCAGTTTTGAGTGCAACTGTAAGTTTTACACCAAAGCCATTTCTTAAAATTAGTAAAACATTACCTCAGTCTTCAAGGAACAAACTCATAACCACTTCATGTCAACGCTTTCTGCGACGTAACTTTCAGAAGGTTAAACTTGAGACCTCTGTTTCAAGCCTACACAGTCCACACCTACATATGTACTTTTATTTATGTAACAGGGGTTTTCCTCTTTCATTCTTCAAAAAAAATCCAAAGCACACAAGCACTGTTTTGAAATCTCTGCCCACGTGAGAATGAAAAAAATACACTGTCAAGTGCTGGAAAGAACATGCCAAACCAACAGGCAGCAATATAACCCTATAACCATCAATCCCTGATAGCAATCAGAAGCCTAACTAGGATCTCAACCAAAGACGGTGATGTTGGCGGCAGAGTCAGTGATTACGTCCAAATAGCTGAACAACTGTTCCTATTCACGTTTCTTGATTTTGACAGATTTGGCAGTCAAGTTGATCCACAAGCTCTAATATATTCTATTTAGCAAAGTCCAGGGGCTACAGGCGAAGTAAGAGAAATTCAACTATTCTCTATACAGTGGAGGAGCAAATTGTCTCATGTAAATTGCCTCATGTTTATGGCTCACACTTGGACATCAAACGAGGGAGATGATGGTGCTCACTGTGATGTTACCATGACAACACTGAAAACGAAGTTTCCAAAAATCTTCATCCTGGGAAGTGTTTTCCAAAGGTCCACTGACTAAAACGACTTGTGTGTGGATAAAAAAGCATAGAAAAAGCTAAGTTTTTAAAAATACCTATGTTCTTGTGTACAAGGCCTTGATTAGATCTTAGTTTCTCCTTTAAACTAGGGACGGGTTATTAATTGGCTTATGGGTTAAATTTGTAAAGCAGGATTAATTCCAGTGCCAAGACTGAAAACCAGCAAAAATACCAAATAACTAAGGCAAGGCAAGGCAAGGCAATTTTATTTGTATAGTGCATTTCTTCCATCAAAGCATTTCAATGTGCTTTACAGACAAATTAAAACAGTATAATAATAAAAACAGTATAATAGACAATAAAAAGGCAAAGTACATGCCAAATAAATAAATAAATAAATAAATAAAGACCTTCAATAAAATCACACATTAAAATAAGAAATCAGAATGAAAAAAAAAAACATTTAAAACAAGATAAACAATTTTAAGAGTATGCTTCACTAAAGAGATTAGTCTTTGGTTTGGATTGAAAAATAAAAGTTGTGGGAGCATTTTTAATCTCGTCTGGTAGTCGGTTCCAGAGTCTAGCTGCATAAACACTAAAGGCTGACTCACCACATTTTGTTTTAGTAACAGGTTTGACCAGAAGATTATTATTTTGAGACCTGAGTGATCTGGTTGGTTCATACTGTTTGAACAGGTCAAATATGTAGTTTGGTCCACCGCCATTTAGTGCTTTAAAAACAAGAAGTAGTACTTTAAAATCAATTCTATAACTAACAGGAAGCCAGTGTAGGGACCTTAGGATTGGGGTAATGCGCTCGTTCCTTTTAGTTTTGGTTAACACCCTAGCAGCTACATTTTGTATGGTTTTGTAGTTGCTTTATAGTCTTCTTAGGAAGCCCAGTAAAAAGGGCATTGCAAGTCAATCCTGCTCGAAATAAAAGCATGGATAAGTTTTTCTAGATCACTTTCTGACATAAGGTTTCTCAATATTGCAATAGTCTTCAAGTGAAAAAAGAGCTACACTCCGACCTGTGTCCACACTCTCAAGGAAAATGTGCATCGGGCACCGTCCTGTGCACTGGCAAGATTTCACTGCATTGGCACTGCAGGTGGCAAATCACCCATCAAAACTTAAAACACTCTCAAAAAGCCATTTTAAACTAATTTTCCCGATCCAAGAAAACCTGAAACATTTTTTGAAATTCGAAGGTAACTGGGAGTCTGCTACTGTCACTGTTATTAACGCCACACAGTCTTCTGCAGGTCCACGCAGGGCAGCAAACAACGGCCCCATTAAAAGGAAATGGCTAAAATGCAAGCAAAACCTTATCACTATAACGTGAACACTGATCTGAAAGAAACGTCAACTTATACATAATTCCTGACGTTCTGACTGTACACGGAGTGTGTCTCTCTCTGAGAAGTGAGAGAAGTATGCTCTGTGCAGTGTGTTAATGCTACATTTTTAAACAGTTTCAAAAGTACCCCACAGTTCCAGCCCAGTGCTGTAGCTTGGCCACCATAATGCACCTCCGACTGAGAGGAGCAGGGGGGAAAGAAGACTGTGGAGCTGAGAGTAAAAACAACAAAGAGACACAGACTTTCCAAAACACAGCAGGTGTAATGAAGGGGTTGAGACTGTGAAAGTCTGAAAAGTCCTGAAAGCACTGAGCACTGTACAGTCTCAGATGACAAGAGAATGAAACTAATATACAGACACCTTAGAAAAGCTGTGATGAGACCTAGCGATAGTTAAATACATCTAGTGATGTACTTGGACACATCATCAGTGATGTTACCTGTGGTCACCAGGTGTTCCACGTATTTCAACTTCGGACCGCATCACTGAGGCCACCCGACTGGGAGTGACCTGGCCAGTGTCCAGGAGACGTTACTCTGAGGCTTGTCCTTCCTGATCCACCCCACAGCTTTGCTTTTACATGCCCCAGTGATGCCCAAGAATGCCAACATCGCCTAAGGCTCTCCTCCACCAGTTCCACATATTTCTCCTTTTACCTCTTGCTGGCCTCTGCCATCCACTCATTTTAGGGCAAAAGAAGCTTCAGCATGACCACCTGCTTAGATGTTTCAGAGACCAGCACAATGTCTGGTCTAAGCGTGATATCCTCAAAGAGTCTGAGTTGCTTTCTGAGGTCAGCCCATTACTGTAGGGGGGCACTCCCTGTGCCTCTGAGAACACTGGGGAGCTGAGAGTAAATGAAGACAATGAAACTGATAGTCAGACACCTGGAGAAGATGGATGCCCTTCTCCCTCTCTCTCCCTCTCTCTCTCTCACACACACACACACACATTCGTATTACTATACTTGTGAGTGAATGTTGTACTGCCTTATGTAATACTGTATCTCAGTAATACTACACCTACACCTAACCTCTAACCTTTTTTGCTTTATTTTTCTTAAAAAGTGGTATTTGTGCAGAAAACAGCACGGTTGTTTGTGAGGTTGGGCAAAACATTTGCACTTCTACAGATTTTCCAGTATTCCAGCACACACACTGAATCTCTTCCCTAAATTTCTACACTGTTTTCTTTCAGTTGACAGGTTGTATATTTGTGTTTCTGCAGAATAACAGGAATAACTCACTGCGTTACTACAACAGGGGAATAAGGAGGTGTTTATGGGTATCTATGAGAAAGTGCAAGCATATGTTAACGGAGTTAAAGTCGGTGGAAGGTCCTGCCCTCCCTAACGGTAATACGTTGCTACGGTTCCGTAGCTCTGGCTATCACTAATTAATCATTAAGCAGCTGGTGGCCTAGTAGTGTGGTGTGTGGTGTGTGGTGGTGTGTTGTGGTGTGGTGTGTTGTGGTGTGGTGTGTGGTGTGTGGTGGTGTATGGTGGTGTGGTGTGGTGTAGTGTGGTCGTGTGTTGTGGTGTGTGGTGTGTGGTGTGTGGTGTGTGGTGTGTGGTGTGTGGTGTTCACACCTGACTATAGGGGGCCTCTTATTTCTATATACAACTCATGCATCCCTCCCACCTCTCTCTCTCCTCTCAGTTCAGGTCCAGCTACTGAAAAATGGATCAGGTTAAGTCCGACGTTAGTGATTCAGCCAGTTTTAACCAATCACAAGATTTTGCAGCCAATTCTAAATTCTTTACAGTAAAACTGGCAGCTGGACGATTTTTAGCTTTACAGAAGCTCACAGTGTGTGATCTCAAACAACATGACACTGGCATATTTTCAGTACTATATATTGTCTAAAGTCATTTACAAAACAAGGAATAATCATTAAATCAAATTACAGTTCAAAAATAGCAATGTCACCAAGCGGCTACACGTGTAATGAGAACAATACTGGATCATGGCAGCTCCCTTAGGTTTCTCAGACAAATGATCTTGAAGACTGATGTAAAACGTTTCCCGTTTGATGCATGTTTTGAACAGGCTTAACCCACAGATAGCCCAGGCAACTTTTCAAGATGATTAATTAGGATCCCAGGGCTGTGCATCTTCACAGATCTCACTATTCCAGTATGATTATCACGTCAGTGATTCAATTCGATTCGATTCGATTCGATTCCACGATACATCACGAAGCACCGCATCCTCAATTTTCTAAATGACATAGTTTCTTCTTTGGACTCTAAGTTGTATTGTGCTGCTATTTTTATTGACTTGGCCAAGGCCTTTGACACTGTGAATCACAAACGTCTTATTGACAGACTTTCAAATATCGGCATTTCTGATAAATCTCTATCATGGTTCTCAAATTATCTCACAGATAGAGTGCAGTGTGTGAAGTCAGAACAATTCCTTTCTCAGTCTCTCTCAGTTACTAATGGTGTTCCACAGGGGTCAATACTTGGTCCCACCCTTTTCTCTATTTATATTAACAATATAGCAAATTCTGTTGTAGATTCGTTTATTCATCTTTATGCCGATGACACTATCCTCTACTCTATTGGCTCTTCCCCTGCTATAGCTTCTCAACAGCTTCAGCGTAGTTTTAGTCAAATCCAGCAGACCCTTTACAGTTTGCATCTTCAGCTAAACACCTCTAAAACTAAAGTCATGTGGTCGGTAAAAAAGGCCATGTACCATTAAATTCCCCAAGTATCTGCACCCTTGATGGGACACCTTTAGAACAGGTTACTGAATACAGATATCTGGGAATTTGGCTAGATAATACTGTCTTTTTCAAAACACGTGGACAACTTGCAGACTAAGATCAAACTAAAAATCAGTTTCCTCTATAGAACGCACTCCTCTTTCACTTCATCTGCAAGGAAAACACTGGTGCAAATGACCATTCTTCCCATGTTTGATTATGGTGATGTTATTTACAGATTAGCATCTAAAAGTTTGCTTCAAAAGCTTGATGTCCTTTATCACTCTGTTATTTGGTTTGTAACAAACGCTTCCTATAAAACTCACCACTGCACTCTGTATTCTTCTCCTAACTGGTCATCACTGTACACTCGCCGCAAAATCCACTGGTTTATGTTAATATACAAAACACTTCTTGGTTTGTCTCCCCCTTACTTAAAACAACTGTTGCATTTTTCTTCTTTTGTATATAATACTTGATCTGCAAACCTGATTTTGTTAACAGTTCCTAAAACTACTTCCGCATTAGGTCTAATGTCCTTTCAGTCAGCTGCAGCCAGAGACTGGAATGATTTACAGAAAACCCTAAAACTGCACACTTTCATTTCAAAGGCAGCTTTTCAAGCTCAGATCACGAAACATTTTAAAGAAATATGCTGCTGTCACTTAGATTAACTGCTCATTATCTATGGCTGCTCCATTGTTTATGAAATTACTTTTGTGAGTGTTTTATGTTTCTGTAAATGTTGTAATTTGTTTAATGGTTTTCGTTTTTGTATTGTCTAATTTATGTTATTTTAATTTTTGTCTTTGTTACTGTTCTCCTCCCTCAAAAGGCTTTGCCTTTTACCAGGCCACAGTTGTAAATAAGAAATGTGTTCTTAATCTGTTTTTGCCTGGTTAAATAAAGGTATGAACAAGTGCAAAAAAATACAGTTTTCAAAATGCGATCAAAATCAAAATAAATACTTCCACAGTAAATTAAAATAAACGATACAGAAATAGGGTATAAATTCTCAAAAACAAATAGCAAATCGCAGCACTGGGCACAGGGCACTTCCTGAATGTGCCCAAAACCACAAACACGAGTCACTGGGAATCTGTAGGCTCTTCTGTAGGAACACTAGTGGATCCACGCGTTCTGGTCTGAGAGAACTCCTTTTTCCAGCGACCACATCACCTACACTGGAGAAAACCTGCTCTGCAGACACACTTGTGCATGTTTCACAGAAATACTGCTTGGACGGCCAGGAGAGGAGGGGACATGTGACCTCATGGACAGTCCAAAGGGTCCTCAGTGAGAGGCAGAGATCAGGCTTTACAGTCTCGGTCCGTTTCTTCCTCAGCGCTGGAGCAGGAGGTCCTGAGTTGTGCCGTCTTCAGTGTCAGAGAAAAAACTGTCCCAGCAAACTCGGGAGCAGTGTTGAGGCCTTTCCTCTGGGAGCAGAGGAGCCATCCTCCGAGGGGGCTCCTTCTTGTTCCCCCCCAGGTTCTTCTGAGTGTCCTCTCATTCTGCATTTGGACAAAAGAATAGAAATAACAAATACAACTGAATTAGCAGCCAGCACACTCTCAGTCAACGCAACATTAGTAATGTTTAATAATAACCTTTTCTCAGTCTTCAGACTTACACTCATAGCAGCTACTACTGATACTGTTATGAGCTTTTTAAGTTTTTTATTTTAAATCATGTTTTACAATGAACATGGTGAAATTACCTCCAAGAACGCTGCCTCCTCATCGCTCCTCTGTAGATCTCCAGCCTCTCCTCCACTGTGAGAGCAGTCAGACCCTTAAAACAGGGATCCAGGGCAGATGGTGTGTGAAGATCTTCTCTGCCTTACTGCTGGACCTCTTCAGGAGATCTGCTTCGATGGTGTTCTTGATCTCACGGATCAAGGGTGAGTCTCAGACAGTGTCTATCATGTTCTGGAGGAGTTCGAGAGACACAGATGAATTGCTCTCTTTTGTGAGGTCACGTCCTTCATTGGTATTAATGCACTCAGAGCATCCTCTGCATTGGACAAATCTGTTTCATTCATCTCTACCATCTCTACCACGTCGTATGAACTGTTTCACCTTGCAGCAACATCAGTTATCAGCTTACTTTTTTCAGGCCCAGAGATTTCTGTTTCTCTTTCAGAATGTGATTCACTGTGGTGCTATGGGGGAAGAATCTTGAGATCCGTCAGAGCCACTTGAAGCGCCCACTGGGACGCGAGATTTAACGTACGGGCGAAACATTTTACACGAGGGAATTTTCCGACTTGAGCCACAACGTGCTGTCTGTCACCAGCACTACGTTTCTCTGATAGCTTCCATCCGTCCATCATGAGACAGAAGCTCCGTCAGATGAGAACCCGTGTGAGATTCATGAATGGCTCTCGACTGCAGCACACGCGTCAAAATCTGCCAGCAATCGCTAACGTAACATGGCGTTACTGTTACGTACTGTTACATAAGACTCTGTTCACAGAATCACGTTGTGGTTACTGGACTAGTTTAGCTTGCTGAAGCCCTAATCTGGGCTTTGGAGGAAGCTGATAGAGTCTCTTCGACTCTTGGCTGAGCTGGAACTTTACAATTTCACTTCTTATAACGAAAACGACCAACATGGTTCATCAAGTCACTGGTATTTCCAATGTATCTGATTTTTGTGTGACAGACTTTACACACACACTGCATCCCATCCAGTTCACGCTTCCCAATAAGTTCATAAAATCTGAAATATGCCCATATGTCAGCTTCCAAAATATTTGGTGCGTTTTGAGTCACTTTTTCTTGACATTCTTCTCTCTCTGCCATTTCTACGCTAGCTCCGCTCTCCCACAATACAAAGTGACGTTGCTACCATATGGCACTTCCATCAGGAAGCCTCTCAAACAGTGCCATTGATAACTCTTCTCTTGGCTGCTCATGGTCAGACAAAAACAGTACAAACACAATAATAAACAATCATAAAACTCTTGGCTGTTCCAGGCTCAAGAGACACTGGAACGATTCATCTCCATAATTTAAGGAAAAACTGACAAATTTTCTTTTCATTTTGTGTCTGGATTAAACTGATGCAGACACATTAAACTCTGCCTTGTTTTGTAACTTTCAGTTCATGTACAGAGTCCAAAATGAAGATGTGGACAGATCTGACATAGAAAAAATGCGTGTTTTTGGATACTATGGTGAGCAAAATACAGAATGCTATCAGACATGAGTGGTTTAAGAGAGGAACGCTCCTTTCAAATTTTCAAAATGAGATGAAACGATTATATATATTTATCTATTTTGTAAACCTTACAATGCTTTTGTGAATTTGACTTCTTTCTTAATCTTGATTTTCCACCCTTGCATTTACTGTATGTTGCCTTCATGATACCTGAATCAATAGATTAAATACAAAATGTTTTTTTCGTCCAAAAGACCAGACTCTTTTGTTAAGGGCTCTTCCAAAACCAGCGAGGTGGGTTTGGATGTGATATTTGATGTCTAATAACCAGACATGACTCTTTGGCCACAGTAAAGTTTAATTCTATTCCTTTTATAAAATTCCTTTATTTTTAAATATTAAGTTATTTGACTTTTAATAATTTTGTTTAAGGGTTTCCTGAAATATTCTTCAGCTAAATACAATCTATACAACATACTGTGTAAGCAAAACACTAATTTACTTTAAATGTGAGCGTAATTGTTAAATGACATTTTAAATGAGATATATTGCTAAATGTTTTGATATAAAGCAGACTCTGCCACTGACCACACTGATTCCGGGTCTGTGTCAAGGCCTAACAAGGTATTGTGTTTTGGGGTTATTGTATTTTCTGTCTATATATACACAATATAAACATACATAAGTGTCAGTTTAATCAGGATTCCATTTGACCTGCTATTTAACATGTATGTCATGTATATAATATATAACATTTATAATATGTCTAGTTTATTTTACTTTTAAACTCTCAATCAGGCACACCCAGCATCAAACACACAGCTACACCTTATGCCTAGCATTAAAGGGGTTATGGCTAGGATATGTTTGCTCATCTGAAATGTTTAGGTCCAAAACTAAATTCATACAGATGTTTTAGCTAATCACGTTTCGTGTTTTAAATAGGCAACATTAATGTTTGTGTACATTGCTTTATTTAGTAATTGTTGCTTTTTTGTACAACATTGTGTACCCATTATTAACTACATTTTACATTTGCTGATGAAAGGGTTAAATGTGTTCATTTTTTCACACTGAAATAGATGAGGGGCATACTGAGTCTGGTATAGAAGGAATAGAAGCAAAACGTTAACCTACAGCCCTGTGTTTAAGACTGGTTATTTTTACCACCACTGTCTTAACTTACCAGGGCCCTATGAAATGTTCTTTTACTGTTCAACAGAAATGAATCTGATGAGTCAGATGTGTCGCGTGACAGTGACCCAGACTATGTTCCCAACTCAACTGATTCAATAGATGAATTGGCTAATTCTGACTCACTAACACCCAGGAAACAGGCGCCATTTTATGGAAGATTATAAGCACAAAAATTCAAATGGCAATTCATTTTGCAATTGGCAATTCAATATTCAATCAGAGC
>JBBPCZ010099703.1:0-10000 GCA_037974445.1 Brycinus macrolepidotus
ATTATACTAGGGTTTAACTGTAGCGAAACCATGATAAAATAGTCATAAACCATGGTTTTCATAGTTACCCAAAAAACATGAAAAAACCATGGTTAATTTTCGTAAGGGTTGACTGTTGATATCTCATGTTTAACAATGTTAGTCTTGTAGCTCCTGCACTAAAATAACAAATGGATGCCAAACATGGCCTGACTGATTGACTGTTTTTTTTATTGTGTGCACTTTTTGTTTGTTTTTATAGTTACTGTGGCTCCTACAAATGTTACCAAGCATGTCGTGACTGAGCGTGAAAGCAACAGTTTTCATTTAAGCACTTAAAGGCACCTAATAGGATTTTTAGGAGTGGTGCCGTGGAAGAATCACTTTTGGTTCCCAGCAAACCTTCAAGGTTGGTTCTTCAAACTGTTTTTGGGAGTTTTGAGATGGGTGAGCGTTTCTACTCCAATGAAATGTGTTTCTTTAGAACCACACATTTATTTCTGAGAGTACGGAGTGAGTGTTTAAGAGAGTTGGACTGTGTAACCTGTAGTTCATGGCCTGTCTTTGGAGAAGCTGGGGGGGGAGGTGGGACTGGCCGTCAGCTGACCTTTGCCCAGCAGGAGTTTCGGCGGTGCTCTGAGAGAGAGGCGGAGAACTGGCTTATTGTGACTCACACAGGAGAAAGGGGCTAAGTCTTTATTCAGAGACTGTTTTATTTATAACTTCAGCACTCTGCTTTGCAGGCTGGATCTTGTGGGCTTTTGCAGAACAGCCACACGGTTTAGTTTCGGGAGCAGACCAAACACTCGCAGGCCGAGCTCAGGCTGCGTTCACATTACAGAAATGAAGTGGCACAGATCTGTATTTGCCTAAATGTGGCACATTTTAGGCCCACCCCCCAATCAATGTGTGAACACAATCAGATCATTTCAAAGCAGATTTGATCTGATTTTAGATGTAGTAGATCGGTATCAGTCACACAGTGGTAATTTAGCGCTGGCTCTGCCGTTTAGTTCACCACTAGGCTTAACTTACCCCAAATGTACACACAAGGGTTCTTTCAGGGCAGAGTGTTCACACTAATGGCCAGTGGCCTATGGGTCACTTACAAAAAAGACTTGACCTTGAGCAACAAGGCTTGAGTGCAGCCCATGGCCTGTGTGTCCATTTTTGGAGCAGACATTCTGGTTTTGAGCTCCATTGTTTGGTGTCCGGCTGATACTGTCAAACAGACGGTAAAATGTCCGGTCAAGTCTCAGTCCGAGTAGATAAAGTGCCATTCTGAGCTGTCGTTGACGTAGTGCTTGGGGCCATTGGTAAAAAGCTGCAGGCCCTGATTTCATGTGACTCAGACAAAGCACATGCTAGCCTTCATGGGATGGACAAAAAAAAAAAAGAGTTAAATCTAGGTTAAATTAATGGAGGCTGCTACAGTAGCCAGCAGCTTTAGTACAGTACGACCTGATTGTAGACTCAGAGTTAAGCCTCATTAAGGCAGGGTTTGGGATAAAAAAGGTAAGCTAATGTGTTGTTCCTCAAATATTGCTTTTTTCCAAAACCTATTGATTTATCTTTTTTTATCTTTTTATACATCAGTCAGCCTACAGAAGACATGGTAAATAAACAACAGGCTGTCGTCTCAATGGCTGTATTTCTGTTACACCAGGCCAGAACAAATAGTAGGCTAGTACAGAATTAAACCTCTAATGTTCATTACAGAAACATGGAGAAAAAAAAAAAACAAATGTAATAAACTGGAGACAACTATCAGACTGTTTTGAAAAAACAAAACACACACACAAAACGCACCTGAAGTATCAGAAAAGGGGATGTGAGACATTTTGGATGCTTCCACAAACCCAGCTACCCCCAAAAAACACGATCAGAACTGGGCAACACCTTTTTTTCCCCCCTGCAAAGACACTAGTTCCTAGATCAATAGGAGCCCTGGTGCGATCGCTCTGTTAATGCAGTTTGTTGGAGTAAGTGAGAAGGCCAAACCTGGTGAGGAGCAATTTGCTTCCAAGATGTCTAAACGGACCGAATGCATAAAGAACCATTATTTCATCTCTGCAGACCTGCTATGGCGTGAGAAGAGAGAAATTTCTGGTGCTGTTTTCGCGCTGCATGTGTTTATCAGCTGAACTCGAGCTCTGAATGTAGACAAATAGTTTTGGTTTTAAAGCGAGGCTGAGGCCCTTTGGAAGCCGTTATAAAATCTATATCAATATGCGATAAAATGTATCTGCGTATGCGCTTATGACTGCGCACATCAAGTGTATTGTGTATTAATGTGCCAGCTTTTCAGTTCTGTTAAAGCAGAATGGCGCTCAGGGCTGTGTGTTACAGGGATTCCACCCCTTTGTGCCAAACCACAGTAACTCTCAGCTTCCTGCAGCTCTTTGCTCTAGAATATCACAAGATACCACATAAATAGAACCAGCGAGCCCGGACAGAACAGAGAACAGCACGGTTCAGAATGCTGGTAAGTGGATATTTTCACAGTCGCAGTCTTAAACACCCTAAGCGTGTGCTGTGTGTGTCCGTGGTGTTTTTTAAAGCGAGAAAGAACAGTGGAGTGTAAACTTGACTTGGATCTTCAGGCAGAGGCAAAGCATGAAGGCAGCGTGTTATTTCCAAGAAAGCACCTGCCAGTCACGACGATTTGGAAGGATGTTCATCGCCCTTTCTCTGACCTCATCTTTTACACACACACACACACACACACAGAGACACACAGACACACATACACAGTTGCAGCCCTCCCATCAATCTCCCCCCAGTCTGCCGCTTCCCAGCTCACCTTGAAACCGATTCTCAGCCTGCGCTGGCCCGTTGCCATGGTTACTGCAGCTCAGCTAAGCCCCTTTCTGGATGGGGTGGTTGCCGTGGATGCGGGGGGGGGGGTGTGTCTGAGGCCATGAGCATCATTGTGCTGATTCTTCCGTGTGTGTAGCCAGTGTGGGGGATTTGAGTGTGTATCAAAAAGGGGCGAATCTGATCTCTGTAATCAGTAAGAAGCAGATGACTGGTGCTTTTGCATACTGGTTGTGTGTGTGTGTGTGTGTGTGTGAGAGAGAGAGAGAGAGAGAGAGACTGGTATTTCATGTCTCTTTTCTGATCTCTCCCTTGTGTGAGCATTGTTTAAACTCTATTTTTGGCTGCAGCTCCAGCGTGGGCTCTTTAGTGTTCCACACATTTCCTCGCTCAGTTTTCCTCAGCGCAGGCCGTGACACTGACACCTGCAGGTCCTGGAAGGAATCACACTACGTGCCACGCACCCGCACTGTCCTTCAGAAGTTTGGAAGCGGCTTTCGTTTGAATAATTATGTTATTTATGAATGACTTCTACAGTCTAGACTGAAATTACTGTACAGTAACTATTTGTAATGTGTGTGTGTGTGTGTGTAGATGGGAAGTTTAGTATTAACTTATGATAATTCATTTTTATTATGAGTATTGGTCTGATTTGATTATAATTGTTGAAGTGTAAAACATTTTAAATGTTGTTCATTATTCTTGATGCTCCACAGCCTCCTCAGTCGTTACAGAATCACCTACAGCTGTGCTCGTCATTCTGGACACGTCTACAATTACATTTTATTTAACGTTGTTCTACTTCTAGAGTACTTTGAAGTAGGGAGTCGTTTGGATGGATGCCACAGAGGGACCACTTTTGGGTCTTTAAAGAATTTTTCAGTTGAGTCACCCTTAACGAATAATTCACTGAAAGGTTCTTCAGGGCAGTGGTTTGGGCGTCACGACTCAATGGTGGGTCGAAGTGTGACGAGGACAAGTGGGTCGCAGGGAAGGTGGATTGACACTTGGGTTTTTTTTGTTTTTTTTGTTTCTCCACAAGAGCAGAGCTAAATAGAGTGCGTTTAAGATTAAAACAGGAACTGCTCCATTTCTGCACCGCTGCTGCTTCCCAAGTGCTCCCTTGTTGTCATTGTGGCCTTTTATTCCGGCTGTTCGCAGCATCCACTGCTCACAAAGTGCGATTATGAGTGTCGCACAAGTGACAAACACAGGAACACATGGTCATTACACTCGGAGTGTCGAGTCTATTTTTATGCTGCTTCTGTGCAACTAGAAAAAAAGTACAAAATGCTCCTGCTACTGCTTCTTAGCGATTAACGAACAACAGGCTCAATGTACGACAGGCCTAATGAACGAGGGTGAAAAATGTCTTTGTTGACTCCTCTTCTGCACCAACACGGCAAAAAGCATCGCCAGTCAAAAACTGAACCATCGATTTCACTTCGTCAACTGACCGTCGGACCCTAAAACATGCCTATAAACCTTTTTTTTTAATTGTAATCAATGAGCCAGCTTATTTTATAGCATAAAAAAGAAAACTGGTGACAAACCTGGCATTGATTCGCTATTTTATAGAATGTGTAATTTAAATTCCTAATCATTCTTAGTCTTTGCAAATTACAATAGAAACAGACCTGTATCTATTTCTCATTTCATGTCTTAAGGATTCCACCTCATTTTAATAAGTCCTGACCAATATAATAGAAATGACTGACATGTTCATTTTAAGGGAATGGTAATTGTGTTTAAGTACTCGATATACAAATTTCCTAGTTCTTTTTGTTATGATTATTATTATTATTACCATTATTACATTTGACAGCATAAGTTCACAGTTTGGTTTTGAAAACAGTGATTTGGAACTTTTGACTAATAGACCTCCGCTGGCTTCTCGTGATGAATTGTGGGTGAGGTTTTGCCCCGAGCGGAGAGAGATTAGTCTGAAAGCGCGCAGCCTCCTGTCACGCGGCGGCAGGTAGAAGCGCTGCAGATGCGGCTGTGCGGGTGCATCAGCGCTTTGGGCCAGAGTGTTGTTTATCCTGGAGCTGCGAGGTTTTCTTTTCTTTCTCCCCAAATCTTTCACCTCAGCAGAAATGCAGAAAGCCTTATCTGCCTGCTCTCGCGCTCCTGCCCTCTTTTATTTATGGGGGACTGGCTGACAGTGTAAATGCAGCAAGGATTGACTTGGGCAGAGCAGCTGGAGGATGAAGGGAGAGAGTGATGGCTAAAAAAGAAAGGGAACAAAAACAGAACCAGGAGTAAAGGGGTGCGTGTGCGCGTGTGCGTGTGTGTGTGTGTGTGTGTGTGGCTGCTTGAAAAGGTTTGTGATTATGTGGGGAACAGATGGAATGATGGCACGGGAGAATGGGTGTGTGAATGGAGTGAAAGCTTCTGGATGATGGTTATTACTCTTTTTTTAACTTCATTTTTATAACAGCATGTCAGACTGTGTCAGAAACCGCATATTCGAGTCTGCCGCTTGTCTGCAGCAGCTCAACACAGTTGCGAGTGACAGTTTAGGTATGAATGCCTGGGCTGGTAATTGATATTATGGAATATCGCGATTATGTACGTGCCTACGTTACCAAACTGCCCAAATGAAAGCATGTTTTTTTCATGAACAGATTAAAATGCCTGGTAAAAACTGGTAAAGCCTACTTGACTTGACTTGACTTGACTTGAAAAGCTTCAAAACATACTTTTTACTCTTCTGTCCATACGGTACGGGCATTAAGCTGTTAAACAGACTGTTTTGAATTCAGTGAATTCACACATCCCCTTCCTCAGCCTACAGCAGTTTAGCTCTTCCCGTCCAAAACACTGCTTTTTTAAACAAGGCACATCAGCCCAATCCAGAAAAAAGTATTTCATATAAATTGATATAAATTAGTCTCAAAGTCACAGCAACAAAAATAACCTGTTTAAATAATAAATAGAGGTTCGATATATCATGTGAAAATGAATTAGGGCCGGTTTTGGTGCATAAATCATCATAAGTGGATCTCAGGGAAGAAAAATGCAGGATATGGGCTCTTTTAATAAAAAGTCGCGATGAGTCTCCATCACCAGGGCGAATATAATGATGTGTGTGCAGGTACAGGGCACATAGTCTTTTCTGAGAAGATGCATAAATACTCGTTTGTGTTTGTGTTTGGTCTGATTTTGAGTCATATAACACACTTATAGGCTCTAAAGTGTGTTCTGATTGTGATGGCCTGTTGTGTTCTGATAAAACTTCATGTAATAATGTAATAGTAATTAGCTAATCATGTGTGGTCACAGCGTACAGTCTTCTGTGTGCCTATGCAAAATAACTAAATGACATTTTCATAGTTATATTGACTTGCAGAGAATCGTATTAAGCTTCTGTTTATCTTTTCTACACAAAATGGTGTGTGTTCCTGGTGTGCAGTGGCTCGGGATCCTTTGCAAAGTACAGTACACCTTGTACAGATACCATTACGCAACTGGGTAGCAGTGCTTTAAAACTGCAAGTGAAGATCAAAACCATGATTTTCACGACTGGTCAAAATCTAATATCTTCCTTTTTGTAAACTTAGATGGTATCGCCAGCCATGTGATTCCTCCTTCATGCATAGGACAGTCTTTATTTAGACTATACATCGTTTTTTTTTAATTGTTTGTTTTCTATTATTGTTATTTTGGATAATACACCATTCCGCTTCCTATTTTGAAATTTGTGCACATATACGTTTGTCACACAATAGATTTATATTATGAAATGAACCTGTTCTCATGCTTATTCCAAAATAAATTTCCATTTCCTTCTAATTTGCATATTACTAATTGACATGCCACTTATACAGCCAGAATGCAGTCCTGGAGCTTAATGTGAGAGGAAGTGTGTGTGCTGTGCTTCTGTGCTCGTACAAAGGAGCTACTAGTCTGCCCTGCCTCCTTTCTGTCCGCTGCGCAGTAACAAGCAATTTAATGTTTAATTGTGTCTCTGAATAGATCTAAGTGACTGCCTCCGTGGCAGCCTGAGTGCAGCGAGGCGAGTCGGGCACTGAAACGTCGGCCTACAGGAAGTGAGTCAGCGGCTGGCGGTCTGAATTTTGCAATCTGATTGGCTTGAGTTGGTAAAAAAGATGCTATAGCAGTCTTAACTGTGGTATAAAATCTTGTATTTCGTGTGTGTGTGTGTGTGTGTGTGTGTGTGTGTGTGTGCGTGCGTGTGTGTGCATGTGCGTGTGTGTGTGTGGGAGGGAGGGTTTGCTCGGGGGGAGGTGGTGTATGACGTGCTGGACTGGGTTGTTGATGGGTGCTGGTTTAACACTCTAAAAAAATACATCAAATATCATAATTGACAGAAGGCTTATTCTCTATGATAATAAAGGGTTCTTTGAGCATTGCCATTGAAGAACCATTCTAGTTCCCCAGCACCTTGTCCTCAGAGCATGTGATGCAAGCAAGAGACAACAAACCCAAAATGCACCTGTTGTAATAAACAAAGCAGCGAGCGTCAGAGCGTGATGCACCATGCTAATGTTCCACCTCAACAAAAATCCTCTACTGCTGTTAAGCCAGAGGCCTTTTGTCAAAACGCGGTTAAGCTGTCCAAAAACAGACGAGGAAAAACTCATTCATGAGGGGAGTAGAGGAGATCTGGTACATTAGCCAAATTGCTGGAGAGTTGGACGTCTCAGATAGTAATACCGTGGCTAGCAGCGGTTTGTGTTGTTATGTGTTTAAAGTACTGCATTGCATTTAAATGGGCTGCACAAATTGTATCCTAATCTTAAAAGATTACTTCCCTTTAAAAAGCACTCAGTTTATAAATAATGTCTCAAGCTATCAGATTGGCCCTTAGTTTGTTTACGTCTGGACATGTGAAGACATGATGTTTCCAGTGTAGTTATCCTGAAGTCTTTGCTGTGCGATGCAGTGTGAAGAACCATGTTACTAAATACATTGTGTGTGTTGAGAACCCTTTAAAGATATGAAGAATAGAGGAACCTTCATGTACGTTATTGATTACTGCGCAGGCCATTGAAACGTCTGAACGTTCTCCACAAGACTGCTTTTGTGATCACTACTGAAAGAGAGGACACCCACACCAGCAGGATTTCATGAATGTGTACAAGTTTATAGTTAAAAACCATGCATATAAATTAAAATAAATATTAATTTAAATTCTGGTGCAAATTGTGTGTATGTGATTATTCCATTAATCATAGAAGTAGAAGTAATTCTTCCTGGAATCTTCACATAATGTGAAGGTTTCTAAGGGTTTTTCATGCCCACACTCATCTCCTCATTAATGCACACGGTAAAGGACTATCGCTTGAATCTTTTGGGAACCAAAACAAGGTTCTCCGGCATGACGTAACAAACCCACGTCTGGCATCTTTATTTTCGGATGTGTGTGTTATTTGACGTGGACTTTCATAGCAAAGCGGAGCAGCAAAACACGTTTCACTTCCAGCATATTTCACCATTTGCTCCTATAGAAACATGTATGATGTAGTGGGTTTGGTGGTGAAGGATGGTTGATTGGTTTCTGCACTAAATGACCCCCTGATACCAGACCTGAACCAGAACCTCCTTCTAGCACAGAAGAAACACACTGTGAAATAATGCTAACCAGTGCGTAACACAGCAGATGGTGTCTGTGTGTGTGTGTGTGTGTGTGTGTGTGTGTGTGTGTGTGTGCGTGCGTGCGCAGCCTGTTGTGTGGAAACAGCTAATCATATCTGAGTGTCACTGGTGACGCGTTTAAGAGGGAACGTTAAGGGAGACGGAGGCTGTAATGTGAAGCTGGCCTGCGTGTCCAGGCCGCTCTGAGGAGAGAGGAACTCTGTGGCTGCAATTATGCGCCTGTAATGAATGGAAATGTATCCGATGCATCAAAGGCACACACACACATTCTGAATTATTGGATAGTGTGTCGAGTATTAATCTCTAATGTCATTTCCTTGCATAATGGACACATATACTTGCAGACACACACTCGCTCACATGTTCTTCAAGTGTGTCCTCCCTCCTCCTCCCTGCAGTGCGTATGGAGGCTGCTGGGTGTGTGCACGTGTGCTGGATGCTGATAAGTGTGCGAACCAGTGGCAGAGCGTCTCATTTAGAAGACTTCCATCAAGGGAAAGTTACAAGAAAAAAATCAGTTAAAAATACAAAAAGAAAATAATGAATTGCGAGTATCACTCCATGGCCAGTGAAGATGGGTTGGCAATGAAAATATAAGTGACCTTACTGGTAAACTGTAACTCACCCTGACAAAAAGATTTATTTGGAGGAATGCCATAGAACAGGGATGTCCTGGTCCTGGAGGGTGAGTGCCTAACACAGTTTGATAGTTCCCCTTTTCAAACTTACGAACTGGGCAATTGACAGGTGAGTTGAACCAGGTCCATTTGAGCAGAAGTGAGTTTTCAAAAGAACCATCCACTGAAATGTTCTTTAAGGAACCAAGTGATTCCTCTATGGGAGTGGTCACCAACCCTGTTCCTGGAGCTGCTCCTGCAGAACCTACTTCCACCCACAGTGTGCTGCATGTGCTCCAGATAATTAACTTCTTCAGAAGACCTTGACTGGCTGTATCAGTGGGAGGGGAGGGATGTTGGGTGCAGGTTGGAGCTAAGCTATGCAGGAAAGTTGGTCTCCCGGAGGAGAGGTGGTGATAAGATAAGATAAGATAATCCTTTATTAGTCCCACAAGTGGGAAATTTTGCATCGTCAGGGCAGAAAGTGGACAGTACACGATAAGAGCAGCAAAAAATAAAAAAAAATAGAATAAAACAATACAGTAAAAAAAAGTACACTATACAAACAATCTAGAAATATAAAATATGGATGAGTGTATTGAAAAATGTAAATGTCTATATGTGTGTATGTATATGTAAACTTAGATAAATATATGTATGTACACAGAGTACATGTATGTATATATGGACAGAGTGGATATATAAATATAGGTATGAATGTGCTGTTTGGTGTAGCTGCTCGACTGTTTCTCAGGATTGTACTCTGGACAGAGCTGTGCCACTTCCTACCGTACTGTAAGGTTGGGTGGTGTATTTCAGAATGATTAAATAAACCCATCTATTTCCATTTTGTACTGATAGAAAGATTATAACAATCACAGCCAGGAAATACCTCGGAAACACTACACCTAACATTGGCTCAGCGACAGTGAAGAGCTACACACACCGCAGAACACGTTTGATTT
>JBBPCZ010099724.1:0-11012 GCA_037974445.1 Brycinus macrolepidotus
ATTGTTGTTGTTTTTTTACACTGTACTTGAGAGACACCATCTACCGGAATCAAATTCCTTGTATGCGCTTGCACATACTTGGCCAATAAACACGATTCTGATTCTGATTCTGATTCTAAATTGCATTAAGTGGTTGAGGCACTTACTTTTTCACACAAGGTCAGTCAGTGGTGGATGACATTTTTCATTCATTAAATTAAATTTAAAAACTGTATTTTAAGTTTAATCTGGTTGCCTTTGTCTTATATCACATTTTGTTTCACAAATCACACATATCACATTTGTGTGACAAATATGCAAATACAGAATAAATCAGTGATTTTCATCAATACAGCCCAGCACTAGTAGCTGAAAACTAATTTGCCCCTCATGATAGGTGACAGCAATGGCCCCTGGGTGAGCCGCTTATTCTGCTCATAATAAGATCATATGACTGATATCAAAGAAATCCCCCTATTAGTGCCCCACATAAACACATATGCCAAAGAGAGAGAGAAAGAGAGTGGGAAAAGGAGCGCAAAAGAGAGATAGAAGTATCAGCGGCTTGCAAAACCTCTTTGTGCCCTTGTGACTCTGGTTCAAAATTAAACCCCCAAGACCTGCCATTTTTTATACACATGACCTAACTTAACCTTACACACTCTAAAAGTCCTTTTAAATTGCTTCTGAACTTAATCAAATGAAAGTGCTCACAAATAAAGTCAAGACGATTCAAATTACTCTTTGAAACAGTAGAATATGGGCATGAAACGAGGAGCTTAATTATCACTGGAAACTTGTAAGCTTCATAAGAAGTCCTACTTTATCTCCATAATGGTTTAAGTGAATGAACAGGAAAATAATAAATCTGCTGGGGGAAAACACTATGAATCAATCATGAATGCTTTGCAATTGCAAAACAGAATAGAAAATGTAACCAAACATTTTCAAGGGGATTCCCAAAAAGGTGACAAAAATGTTTACTAAACTTCACGTTTCACTGAATCACCTTCTCACCATCAATGTTCCTAATCTCTTTTGAAACATCTGCACTGATGCATGACTGTTTCCCCTTACTCTTATCAAAGGAGGACTGTAGCAAATTTTATTAGTCCTTTGCCTTTTCTAATATGATATTGCCATAAGGGTGAGGGAGAATGACTTTGTTTTAGTATTGAGGAGACTACTGTAATCTAATTGCAAAAGAAAAGTTCAGTGTGTCTTCAGGCGAGCTGTGAATAGTGACCTTGTATTTGAACATCTGAACATGTGTGCGTGTGTTTTGGCCCTCCTCTATTTCAAAAGGCTATAAAGAGGGAGATGCAACATTAAATAAAAGCATCAGTTATTCAGTAACTGTGCACTCAAAACTCATGTTGCATACTCAGTTGTGCCAGATGCACCAAAAGGTCTTGATTCACAACATCATGATCATTAATTTCATTCTCTCGATGGGGGAAGGGGTGGCTATGGATTTTTGAAAAATCAGCTTGATGCTTCGAGTGGAGGTCTTTTGGGTTTTGTCTGTTTTCTGTTTACGGGTTTTTGTTTGTCACAAAGAGATCATGGGTAACCACAGTGTGATGCTGGACTAAAAAGACTGGCTATCACCAAAATAAGAGAGAAAACATGACAAATAACAACCTTGAGCAAAATGGCTTTGACACGCAAGCCTTGTGATGGAAGCTTGCTCTCTCCCGGTCACGGTCTCTCTCTCTCTCTCTCTCCCTCTTTCTCTCTCTCTCTCTTCCTCTGCTGACAAATTAAGTGTAGTCCTGTTCATGCAGTTATAAAGGTGTTCAGTATAAAGACAAAGACACCATCAGAGTATTTGCTGTACTGGTTTTAGTGAAGGTATTTTCTCTGAAAGCTTGTAAGTAACACTTACCTGGAGCATGACCATGTTGTCTCCCTCAAAAGTTACAAAGACGTCTGAGTCACATTTCAGAGAAGGGATTCTGTTCTCCATCATGAAACCCTGATGAAGGTGGGAAAAAAGGGGAATGACAACGTGACAATGCTGTGTACTGTCTTAATCTTAATGTTTTTATACAAGTTCTTATACAACCGTACAGAAAGAATACACAATGCCAGGCAAAAAAGGTCACCATACTAAAGTTCTGTTTCCTTTTATTTCATGCAATGTGTGGTGAGGGCTCCAAAAAGTTAAATGTCAAAGTGGTACAAGTTAAAAAGGGTGCACTCTTCTGTTCATTCCGGGGGTGCAGTTTTAGTGGTTTCACCCTCCTTTTCAAACTGCATACTGCAAATAACTGCAAAAGCTATAATGAAGCGTGCTTGGAGGTGTAAATCTGATATAACTGTACCACAAATATTATATCATGTCTAACGGCAGGAGCAAAAACAATATCAAACAGACCTTTGCCAGTTCATTTTACAGCTTAAAATGATCGGACAAAACAGAGGGGTATTATTCAAAGTTGACCCTGCATACCTTGGTCTCCCAGTGTAGCAATATGCGAGAGCTGCCCTCTAGTGGCTGATCAGCAAAGGCTTACTGCTGGAATGGGGGGTTGAGTGTATTGCTTGTTTTCAGGGTGTCTCCAGCATTTGAGTGCACTCTGAATAGGTTAAAAGACTGATGGGGATTCTGTCTCTTGTGCAGAAGCATCCAAGGTTCTGCCAAAGGTCAATTAACTGGTTTCACACTTGGCCTAAATACAATAAAATAACACTAGGTGTAAGTGGATCCATTTAGGCCCTAAACTTTTCCCTAGAGCAGTTTCAAAACTAGTACTAAGACTATTATATAATCCATCACGCGCAAATGAATGGAATCTACAACGGGATAGCATGGATTACTTGATACATGCTGCTGATGTTAAATTACAAGAATTATCCAATGTGGTGATCTACCTGGCAAAACCCCGCTCTCCACACCTGAGTCACTGGCAAAGAGGAAGTGTCCCTTTGCCAGGCTTAATATTGACCATGATTTCTATTTTATCCCAGAACCTTGTCAACTCAAGCAAACTGTCTTGTTTCCTTGCAAAAACAGACTGGTCAGAGATATAAAGCATTAATCAGGAGTTTAGCAGTCATATACATCAATCAGCCACAACATTAAAACCACAAGCGACGTGAATAACACTGGTTATCTTGTCACTATGGGACCTATCAAAGGATGGAATATATTAGGCAGCAAGTGAACAGTCAGTCACTGAAGCTGATGTACTGGAAGCAGATAAAATTGACAAGCATCAGGATGAGCAACTTCAACAAAGACTAAGTGTATCACTAAGTGTATAAGTGTATCACTAAGTGTATCACTAAGTGCTAGACTTTTTTATTAGTACTTACCAAAAGTGGTTCAAGGAAGGACAATCATCTGGTCCAATCACACATAAGTCATTTGGTCCAAACACACAATAAGAGATGCTGTAGCACAAATTGCTGAAAATGCTAGCTATGACCGAAAGGTGTCAGAACACACAGCTTGCTGCGTATGAAGCTATGTAGCTGCAGACTGGTCAGAGTGCCCATGCTGACCCCTGTCCAGTGCTATAAAGCACCTACAATGGGCATGTGAGCATTAGAACTGACCATGGAGCAATGGAAGGTGGATGCCTGGCCTGATGAATCACATTTTCTTTAACATCACGTGGATGGTGGGGTACGTGTGCATCGCTTACCTGGGGAAGAGATGACATCAGGATGCAATACAGGACAAAGGCAAACCAGCAGAGGCAGTGTGATGCTCTGGGTAATGTTCTGAAACCTTGCGTCCTGGCATTCATGTGTATGTTACTTTGACACATACCACCTATCTCAACATTGCTGTAGACCAAGCAGAACCCATCATGACAACAGTATTTCCTCGACGGGTCAGCCTACTCAGTATTAGGCAGGGGATTTTAATGTTATGGCTGATCAGTGTATATGCAGCATTGAAAGCTTACATGTCAATACAAAGAAAGAAGGAAGAGACAGAAGACCAAATAAAAACAATTAGCAAAACAGAAACATTTTAGTAGCTGCAAAATGAAAACATCTGAGAAATTTCAAATTCTTTATAAAAGCAAAAGACAACCACTTTTGAGTAATTTATATTGAGTAATATATTACTATATTACTACTTCTTTTACATTTAGAGCTTCACAGTGAATACACAGTGATAGGGGCCATAAGAAATAAATCAGGTCTGTCAGAGATGTTAACTTGGCCCTAATGGTATATTTCCATGGTGAGTGAAAGAGGTTACAACTTTCACCCAGTTGTAAAAAAACATCTCTTCAGCATCTGAAGTATGGAGCACAACCTCTACATAAGCCTGAGGCATTTTGGTATCAAGTGCTTTGGTTTGATCAAATCAGTATGCTTATCTTGCAGGAGGTAATACAGTCACAATGCTCCGGTATAATCTATATATACCTGACTAACACAAACAAACTCAAAAGAAACTATGGCAAAAGTCTTAAGGGCTCGTGCAAGTCATGGGAGTTTGATACATCACTAACAACAAATGGACCTTGCTGCGACAGGGACTGGGAGACTAGTCAGGCTAGTGGCAAAGATGGATGCAAAAAAATATACAGCAATCCTCAAGAAACATCTGTTTCAGAGTACTCTGGGGCAAAGGTTTACATTCCAACAGGACAACGACCCAAAGCATGCTGCCAAGAAAACAAAGGAATGGCTTCAGGAAAACTCTGTGAAAGTCCTGGAGCCAGAGTCTGAACCTGAACCCAACAGAGCATCTCTGGAAAGACCTGAAAATGGCTGTGTACAGACACTCCCCATCCAACCTGGTTGAGACTGAAGAAGAAGAATGGCAGAAAATCCCAAAAGAAATGTGTTCCAAGCTTGTAGGGTCATTCTCCAAAAAACTTGAGGCTGTCACTGCTGCCAAAGGTTCTGTAACCAAGTACTAAGTGAAGGGTCTGGATACTTATGTAAATGGGATATTTCAGTTCTTTATTTTCAATAAATTAACAAAACACTGGAAATGCCTGTTTTTTCTTTGTCATTGTGGAGTATTGTGTGTAGACTGATTATAGAGTCTTAGACATAACAAAATGAGGATAACTTAAAGGGGTCTGAGAACTTTCCATATTATAGCAGTATCCTTACAGTGGCACCACTGGTTGTTTTTAGTATGTTTATAACTAATCAGATTAAAAAAATATATTGTCACATAAGATGAAAACTTCTTGAATAATTATTTTATATATATATTATATTTTTGCCATTTCTCTCACTATCATTTTAAACAAATTTAGACATCTAGCATCCTCCTTTGTACATACTCTGAACATACATCATGCATGACATACATCAGGGAAATACCTCACCAATAGTTACTGCTATTGATAGGAGAGGGACCTTCAACTTGTCATCAATTTAAAAATGTCAGCAAAAAATGTGAGAGAGGATCATGAGTGTGCAAGTCCACAGACATACTCACCATGCCACCGGTACACTCACGACACTCTTGGAGGCAGGCCACGTTGGCCCAGGTACTGTAGGCTTTAAGGCCAGCCACTAACGCCTGGAGTGGCCGATTGCTCTGAAGGTCCTGCCCCTGACACAGAGCATCATCCATCAACCCAGCAGTATACCTACACACACACACACACACAGACACATACACAGACACACACACAGACACATAGACAGACACATAGACACATACACAGACACACACACAGACACACACACAGACACACACAGACACATACACACAGACACACACACAGACACACACACAGATACACACACACATTAGGTTAGAGGATATCTGACAGTTTTGCACAGCAACAGATGGACAACAGTCAGTTACTGTTTACTTACAATATGCACCTATATGGCATGTGTACTGGATTAAATGACCAGTGAGAGCAGACAGAAGGTCTACCTAATAAACTGGCATGCACTGGTAAAATTTGTTTGGTAAAAGAAGTTCCCCACTTATGAATGGTAAAAGCATAAACATGACATACTTCAGCAACCTTTAATGTTATTTATTTATGTTATAATATTATTTATTTGCTGAATTTAACATGTTGAAAAAACTAAAATGTGGCATGTGCCCTTTCCATTAATGCACTAGTGCTATTTTTTAAAGGTCTCAAAGCTTATCTGACTTATTAGGTAATCCAAGTAAGGTGTAGACAATTCCACAGTGTAATGAACTATATGACCCTCTAAACCTTCCAGGGTGTCACGCTTACACTTTACAGTCAACAGTCATCTAAGTGGCTGACCAAGGATCTTAGGAAATAATAACTGTACTATATAAAAAATTGCAGGAATTAGTCATCTTTAATTTTGAAACTAAAAGAAGCTGATTTATAATTATAATTACAAGCTTCTGGCTTGTAATTAATATTGAAATAAAACTTTCCAAATTAAGGAAAAGATGACAAGATCTGAAAGATTATGTAAACTCTAAAGAAAACAAAAATTGTGAGGACTGCACATCACTCTCAGGTACTGTACATCACTCTAAAGAAGATATGTGATAAGGAAGATGGTTGGCATGGGGATAGGCATGCACTACCCACAGTCCAGTGTTGTTGCAGACATTATGTACATGTAAGGGTCATCAGGAGGCAACTGACATCTCTTCAGCATCTGAAGTATGGAGCACAACCTTTACATAAGCCTGAGGCATTTTAGTATCAAGTGCTTTGGTTTGATCAAGGTTTTACTCTGTGACTACAATCACCAAAGAAATGTTTGGAGCAAAAGGGAGAAACATTTAAATAAATGAATATCATGTCAACTGCTACGTATGTATCCATGCTTTAGGGGTGTGGGGCAGTCAGTGGCACAGTGCATGTTGTGGGATTAGAAGGAAGATATTAAATATCAACAAAACCCTGGAAGCTAATGTCCCACACTCAGCGAAGAAATTGTAGAAGAAACAAGGTTTGATACTACAAAAAAGCAATGATTCAAAACATATATCAAAATGTATCTAGACCCACTTCAATAAACAAAAAATAAACAGCCTTCACTTCCTGGACTTTCATCGAAAATCTGTGATTAGCTGTGCATGCAAGACCACCGATAAATATTTCGTAAATAAAAACACATTGTTAGCTCGCTATAAGTGACATTTGCAGGCTGCATTTTAAGCCAAAGACGAGTCATACTAGGTTCTGACTGAAAAGATGCTCTAACTTATGCATGTGACAATTTGTTTTTTTCAAAATGTTAAATTCAACAAATAATTCATAACTGTACATAATTTTTTTTTTTTCAACAAAATGTGTTTTTCGACCAGGTTCCAAAAGTTTCACCTACAACTGCATTTTAAGTGTAAGTAAAGTAAAGTAAGTAAAGTGTCCATTTGTCATACGTGAACACACCACAACACACAGTGTGAACAGCACGAAATCATTCTCTGCATTTTACCCATTCACCTGAGTGAAGCAGCAGGCAGCCAGGAACACAGCGCCTGGGGAGCAGTGTGTGGGGATGGTACCTTGCTCAAGGGTACCTCAGTGGTGCCACTAGCAGCCCTGATATTTAAACCCACAACCTTCTGATTGCAGGGGCAACTCCCTAACCACCAGGCCACCAGCTGCCCTATTATTAATGTAGCATGTCAAAAAATGACAAAAAGAAACGTTGCTGACAGTGCCCCTCAGCAGCTTTTAAAGCATATGCACATACATATAATATACAGGTATACTTTATCACTCACAGACCACATGTCAGGTAAAGGAAGATAGCTAGCTGATATGACGGAGAGAAGGAAGGTTGATATATTATGCGTGTATTAAGTTATCTCTAAACTGGACTACTGCAACTCTCTACTGGCTGAACTTCCACTGAAGGAAATGAGACCACTTCAGCTGATTCAGAATGCAGTTGCGAGGTTAGTCTTCAATGTTCCAAAATTCTCGTCCTCTCAGAGCTTCAAGCACTGCTCGTCTTGAACCTCCGCTGCTCAAAAGAAGAGGAAGACATGCATCAAGACTTTTTTCAGTCTTGACCCCCCAGTGGTGGAACAAACTCCCTCTTGCAGTCAGATCTGTGGAGTCCCTCTCTGTCTTCAAGCGTCGTCTGAAGACCCACCTCTTCAAAGAGCACCTTGGTGACTAACCAGTCCTCTCGCTTATCTCTTATCTTCGCCTATTTAGTAAAAAAAAAAAAAAAACCTCGGGCACTTACCCTCTTAACTGTATTCCTTACTTGTGTATTAACCTCTGACTTTTTTTCTCTCTGACAGGGTTTGTTAAGGTGTGTAACTTGGTTAAAAGCAGATGCTGATTTAAGTATAGCTTTACAGGTATGAAGAACAGATGGACAGGTTGACAGACAAGATCAGACAGGAGTCCCTGTGACATTGTGATCTGTAGTGAGAGTAGACACCATGTTGAGGAGACCCTGGAGAGATGGGGATATGCTCTGGAAAGGAGAGGAATGAAGGTCAATAGGACTAAGACAGGATACCTGTGCGTGAATGAGAGGGAGGACAGTGGAATGGGTAGGATCCAGGGAGTAGAGCTGGCGAAAGCGGAGGAGTTCAAATACTTGGGGTCAACAGTCCAGAGTAATGGGAAGTGTGAAAGAGAGGTGAAGAAGAGAGTGCAGGCAGGGTGGAATCGGTGGAGAAGAGTGGCAGGAGTGATTTGTGACAGGCAAGTACCAACAAGAGTGAAAGGGAAGGTGTACAAGATGGTAGTGAGAACAGGTATGTTGTATGGTTTGGAGACAGTGGCAATGATGAAAAGACAGGAAGCAGAGCTGGAGGTGGCAGAGCTGAAAATGTATCAGGAGTGATAAGGATAGACAGGATCAGGAATGAGTTTATTAGAGGGACAGCTGGAGTTGGACCTTTTGGAGGAAAAGTCAGAGGGGCATTAGTTTGGACATGTGCTGAGGAGAGACTGTTGGGAAAAGGATGCTGAGGATGGAGCCAGGGAAGAGAAAAAGAGGAAGGCCTAATAGGAGGTTTATGGATGTGGTGAGGGAGGACATGCAAGCAGGTGGTGTGAGAGAGGAAGATGCAGAGGAGACAGAAGGAAATGGAGACCACTGATCTGCTGTGGAGACCCCTAATCGGGAGCAGCCAAAAGTAGAAGAAGAAGAACTGGCTGAAGGAGAAAAAGGTGAAATTCCTTGCTTGGCTTAGTCAGAGCCCAGTCCTAAACCCTATTGAAAATCTGGGGAATGACTTAAAGATTGCAGTCCACCAACAGTCATCATCCAATTGGACTGAGCAGAATAGTTCTGTAAAGAAGAGTGGAGAAAAATTGCACAGTCCAAATCTACAAAGTTGATACAGACTAAAGGCGGCAATTAAAGCAAAAGGTGGTTCCACAAAGTACTGACATGGGGGTGATCCTTTAACCATCTCAGTGTTTCTTTTTTTATTATTATTTAATTTTTCATTTCAGGCTGCAAAGCAACAAAATGTGAATATTTTGAAGGGGGTGATTCTTTTCTATACCCTCTGTACCCATACCCACACACACATGCACAAACTTTCCTTTTAATTTTTAAGCATTACAAATATGCCATCTCTACTAGTGGCCCAATGATGCAGGTTTATCAAGAAAAGAAATGATGCGCTGTCCTAGAGAACAGCTACCAATACTGTCTTCTCATCCACAAGAGGTGTTAACCTCAAATTAAGGTTTTTCATTGACAGCAGTTTAGTGTTTCCTAACCTTGTTTATAGAGTACCCCTACCCTGAACATCTGAATGTTTTTCCAGCTCCAACACACTTCACCCAACTATTAAATAACCTTTCATGAGTTAAAGTGGATTTCAAAGTATGGGTCGTATGTGGACGAGTGAGTCGTAAAAGAACTACATTAATTCATATTTTTCTTAAAAACAGAAGACGATGTTAAACAATACTGGTTTACAACCAGTAAGTGGCACAGTTTCTACACTTGTGACTTACCAGTAAAGCTCCACAGATCATTATGCTGAGAGTAAGGTGCTAGCTAGTCTACTAAGCTAGCTGACAGCATGAACCAGAACAAATATAAACAAGATATGCAATATCCAACTAAATATTGAAGAAATACATTAATGTATTAAAACTGAAAGAACTGAACAAGTCAGCAATTTCACTTTTTATGCCACAATTTCACTAATTATGTAATATCTAGGTATATATATTTGTTATTTTTTAAAATGATAAACTGCTGTGTTTGACTGAGCAAAAAATAACATAGAATAAAAGTAGACTGCATGTCGTATTTCATTTCCGAAAAATATAAAGTGGGTCTCATGACAATCAGAGAGACCCATGTCTATATGCAAGTCTTTAAAAGGTGGTTTGGCAAACCCTGCATTAGAGCTGGGAAATCAGTAAAAAATGCAGGGCAAGGTATTACCGCTATATGATAATAAAAACTGTCAAATGTCAAAAAAAAAAAACAGCAGATCAAGTCAAAGAGCTAAATTTACTAGAAACTGCTATGCAAGTTACCTTTCTGTTCCAAGCTGAAACTATCTGAGAGTCATACCAGTTACATAAAACAGTTACATAAAAGCTAAAGGCTTGTTACAGGGGTCCTATCTTTCTCTGAAGCTGTTTCTTTTTCTCTGCCTAGAAAATCTAAGGCCATGACAGTAGTGTTCAGGCCTTATAAATAACCATGAAGAGTAGAGTACTGTTGCCACACTAATCTGCCCCTGAACTATTTTTTTCTTGTTTCTCTGAGTCTGTGGTATTTCTCAGAAAGCATATTCTATGTGTGGCACGTGTTACAGACTTCAATAAAGCTCAGCCAGCAGGAAACAACAGAGCCTCTTATTCTTCAAACCATCCATACATTCTTAGTTGAATTAAAAGTTCTCCATTTCTTTTTCTGCATTATGAAGCACAATTCACTATTAAAATCTGTCTGTCTTTGTACAGAGACTAATCTACCTTTCAATATGTCTATCTATCAGTATCAACATGTATCATACCATCATATCATATCATATTGTACCTAGCTTTCTATTTATCTAAATATCTATCTGGCTTTGTACAGAGAGACAGAGAGACATCTATCAACAGCAGCATATCAATATCTATCTATCTATCTCTCTTATATAT